>BRDA01073604.1:4567-35158 GCA_036984385.1 Crenuchus spilurus | reverse complement strand
AAATGACCATTTTCACACGCAGACACATAACGTTAGCAGAAACACTATGCTAGCTTTGACTAGTAAACATTAGCCAAAACGGCTAACATTACAATACCGTATCTTACCTTCGTATTTGTTGATGTAACTTCAAAAGTATAGTTTGAAGCCCTTCTCCTTCATTGTTGCTGACGTCTGGCAGGATGTCTGAAGGATACGGGTAACGTCGTTGACCGTAATCCTGGGAACAACTTGTAAAACATATAGCCTCTTGAAGCTTTTCCATTAACTCACACAATTTTTGTCTGTATCACTAGTAATATTCATGTTTCCAACAAATGCGCTATTGCCCTAACTTCCGGTTCAAAAGTGGCGTCGTCCAATCAGAAATTTTCCAGGTTTTCCCACAGGGACCTACCTCTTCCGGTTTATTAATGTTTTTGCGCTTTGTGATTTGTAATAGTGCTTCATTAATGTTTTTGGGTTTTGTGATTTGTAATAGCGCTTCGTTAATGTTTTTGCGTTTTGTAATTTGTAATAACGCTTCATTAATGTTTTTACGTTTTGTGATTTGTAATAGCGCTTAGTTAATTTTGTTGTGTTTTTGTAATTTGTAATTGTGCTTCAATAATGTTGTTGTGGTTTGCACTTCAGGGCCACCGTACAAAATTCCATTGCGTGAAAATCACATTGGCAAATTGGTTCATCTTCATCTTAATATTAATCTTAATCTTTATGTACTTTTTTCACTGTCTCCATAATAACTACTGTGCTGGTTTGAATGTGTTACATCAGTTCATTTATGACTCCAGTGCAACAAAAAATGGCTCCCCCACTTCTGATTTGCACAAAAGAACAGCAGGTTGCAGTGAATCATTACAGATGTGTTTGGACATCTGCAAACTAAATGTAGAGTAATATTGTACAGTTTTCTTGGTCCCCTGAAAGAAACCATAAGAGGACGGAGATTCACGTCTGACGAAGTGGTGAAGGCAGCAGTGCATTCAGGGCTCACAGGTCAGCCAAAACATGTTTTAATGAGGGGAAATGAAAGCTTGTTGATAGATGGACAAAGTATATTGAAAAGCAGGAAGATTATGTCAAAAATAATGTATTTGCCTTTTCTGAAAACAGATTGAAATACATTTTACAGCTGTATTTTTACTCAGCCTCATGGACTGTAGTATCTGAGTGTGAATTTTCAGGGCAAAATATCAGACATATGACAGGTTTTGGCTGATCAAGGGGGCAAATGGTATAAACTTCAATTTTTGCTTAAACGTTCCTTTTAAAAAAGAAACATCAACCACAGTAATTAATAAGATTATAAAAATAGAATAAAAAAAGAAAACAATAAAAAATAGAATACAATTTTGGAATAGGCCTATTTTAATGCCATATTTTGTTTATATAAGGTTTGCATTTGAATTAGGATATGTTGGTTCCACGTACCAAATTCTCCTTATTCAACTGCCAAAGTAAATACAGTTTATCATCCTACGACACCTTCAAATGTTTTGATTTAAAATAATGTGTCACACAATATAAAAACAATATTTATTTGAAAATGTATTATCAAGACTTATTTGGCCACATTTAGATAATATGATGTAATACATACTCACCATCCACTTTATTATACCTCCAACAGAACCATAACATACCAGCACTGAAACTTTTCAACAGACAAGCAAATGTCACACTTAATTACATATTTAAGAAGGTAAAAAATGTGGCTTAACTGAGCTTCCACAAGCCAGAAATCTGAAGTCTTAAATCTGGTTTTGGAGGGCTGGTGACTCTCACTAAACCTGCCAAATAATAGATGAGTTCATCCAGGAAGTCACAACACTGTTTTTGTCACTGGTTCTCCAGGACCAGATGTGATGATCCCTACACTGTCAGAAAAAATGGTACAACACAGGCACATTTCAGTCTAGCAACATACAATGTAAATGTAAGCTTAAAGGTACATCATAGTCCTTAAAAGAATAATTCACTCAGAGTATCTACATATTCTAATGTCCTCAGATGGCCATATTTGAGCCTCTTTAGTTTAGAACTAGAGTTATGAGGCTAACATTAATAATAGACACTGGAACTTAATAGTCACCTAAATTGTCAGTCATTTTTGCAAATATACAACGTCTCTCAACTCAAACTACACTGAGATCTTAAATAAGGTATCACAGACTAGTGGATGTGGTTTAGGAGGACACAGTATGATTTACTTATCAACAGATCAATAGCAATGTTGTTATCAGTGGGGATGAACCTGGACCTGATAACTGACTTTAGCCTGCCTATGTTTCAGTCCCTGCTGGACACTCATCCCTGCTTTTGGTCCAGTAAGACAGTATAGCAGCATGTTTGGTGACATTTGATACTTCACATTAGTCTGTGAGACCTTATTTTAGATCAGGATGTGGTTTGAGAGAAGTTTTGTTATTGTATTTTTACAAATATGACTTGGCTATATAGGGGAAAACTGAGTGCGAGTGGTTGCAGCTTCATTTCTAAATGAAAAAAGCAATATTTGGACTCTTTGAAAACATGTTTTGGCTGATGGATTACATCTAAGGGAAGTGGAGAGTTATATATGGATGAAGTCTCATTGTGTATCTCAGAGGTTCACTCCAATTTTCCAAGGAGCAGATCTGCATATTTAACTGAACACTTTTAAACAGTAAATGTAAAAGTCTGAGTCAGGACAGGGTGAGTGATGTCAATGCAACTTCAAATACATTCATTATAACACCATACAGTTCTCTAAATAAAAGTACTGAAGATGGAACCTACAAGATTCCATCCCAGTGATTGGAAAGGTACCAACTCAGTGATTGTCCAGTACCTTTTTTCTGACAGTGTGTCATATAGTGTAGACAACATTATGAGTCGTTGTCTTTGTCTTGCTCATCTGCATACAAAACAATATTGAACAAATATGTATCTCTCCCAGCTGTGAAGTCATTCTTTTTATAGTGATGCCCAGCTGTACAGTGTACTGTCTACATTGTAGTCTCACAATGCAGTCACTATCTATAGAGTGCACCCTATCTATAGTGCCTGCACCCTCTATGAAGACTGATAGTGTCACTTAATAATCTTCAGCAGGGATTCTCTGATCATACAGTTTTATGGCTGAATCCAATTTCTTTACAGCCAAATTGGTTGATTTTTTTGAATGATTTCCTGTGATTTACTGTGGAGCACCTAAAACACATTCTGCCAAAGTTCCAGAGTAAATAATATTAGCAGCACTTTAATAGGGCAAACCAGCATTTAATATGGAAATAAAAATTCAGTTGTCTATTTAAAGGACCCATATCATTGAAAATTATCTGATTTTGATGCAATATGTTAATATTCTTAGTTTTTAAACATTTTCCAGTCCGTATAGCTCATAGATATAAAACTACAATGAGCAATTAACTGTTTTTGTGATATAACACATGTACAGTGGTGTGAAAAAGTGTTTGCCCCCTTCCTGATTTCCTGTTTTTTTGCATGTTTGTCACACTTAAATATTTCGGAACATCAAACCAATTTAAATATTAGTCAAAGACAACACAAGTAAGCACAAAATCCTATTTTTAAATGAAGGTGTTTGTTATTAAGGGAGAAAAAAATCCAAACCTACATGTGTGAAAAAGTGATTGCCCCCTAAATCTAATAGCTGGTCGGGCCACCCTTAGCAGCAACAAGTGCAACCAACCATTTGCAATAACTTGCATTGAGTCTTTTACAGCATTGTGGAGGAATTTTGGCCCACTCATCTCTGCAGAATTGTTGTAATTCAGCCATATTGGAGGGTTTTCGTACATGACCGACCTTTTTAAGGTCATACCACAGAATCTCAATAGGATTCAGGTCAGGATTTTGACTAGGCCACTCCAAAGTCTTCATTTTGTTTTTCTTCAGCCAGTCAGAGGTGGACTTGCTGGTATGTTTTGAATCATTGTCCTGCTGCAGAACCCAAGTGTGTTTCAGCTTGATGTAGCAGAGTTAAATAAATAAAATAATAAAAATTGGAGTATGAAAAGAAATAAAATGCCCTAATTATTGAATTCTCACAAAATTATAGCCTGTATTAATATTATTTTGTTGCTCAAAACAAAAGTTTTTTGTTGAATTATTTCCATTTAATGTTAATATGTGTGCTGTTATAGCATACATTTAATTTTCTTTATTTTTTTATACTGGATTACAATTCCCTGCACAGGAAATGCAACTGCGCGCTTTTCTTTGGTTTGTCCCTCCGCGCTTGTGGTACCTCCAGCAGCGTTTACACTCTGTACTGGAGGTAAGCATGATGGAAGAGCTCCAAAAATAACTTGTATTTTAATTAAATATAAGTATTCTTGAAATATATTGCTAACAAAATGAGTTGTAATATCAGTCAGAGTCACTCAATATATTATTTCTAACAGATATTGGTGCATATTTTATCACATATAACCTAATTTATTTTTTGGTTGAGTGTAAGTGTAATGTGCTGCAGCAATTTTGGCGCCATTTGTTCAGTGCGGAGGAATGAACTAGAATATACATGTGCTTATACTCTTCATTGTATTTTTCACTTTTATAGAGTCTATGTGCAGTTGCAGAAAACATAATCATAAACATAAACATATATTTTCTCTGAAGCAAAAAGAAGAAAAAAAAAACCCCTCTCTGAGTTTAACATTGAAATATAGATCACTATACGATCACATGTAACAAATTGCTCAAGATATGCTTTTGTACTTGATTTTTTAATTTCATTTTTATTTTAAAAGTTAAAATACATGTTCAGTGCTACTTGTCATAGAGTAAGCGGATGCTGGTTGTACCTCCAGCAGCGCTTACACTCTGTAGTGGAGAGTCTATGTGCAGTTGCAGAAAACAATCTGAAGGGATTCTGTATGTGTGTATGCAGGCTCAATAAACACCAGAGAGAGAAGGAAAAAACCCCTTGAGTCTGTCAGATTGTTCCATTGGGTTCTCACCATGGGTACACAAGGACAACACCATACAAAGTAGTGGACGTCACATTGAGGTCACGAACAGATGGTCAGACATTCTCCTTCAGGATCTTTTGGTAAACAGCAGAATTCATAGTTCCATTTATCACAGCAAGTCTTACAGGTCCTGATGCAGCAAAACAGCCCCACCACCATATTTTACTGTTGGTATAATGTTCTTTTTCTGAAATGCAGTGTTTCTTTTTCGCCAGATGTAATGGGACACACACCTTCCAAAGAGTTCAAAAGAATGTTTTCCCAAAAGTCTTGGAGATCATCAAGATGTGTTCTGGAAACATTGAGACGAGCTTTAATATTCTTTTTGCTCAGCAGTGGTTTTCGTCTAGGAACTCTGCCATGCAGGTCATTTTTGCCCAGTCTCTTTGATGGAGGAGGCATGAACTCTGACCTTAACTAAGGCAAGTGAGGCCTGCAGTTCTTCAGATGTTGTTGTGGGGTCTTTTGTGACCTCTTGGATGAGTCATCGCTGCGCTCTTGCGGTAATTTTGGGTGGCCAGCCACTCCTGGGAAGGTTCACCACTGTTCCATGTCTTCGACATTTGTGGATAATGGCTCTCACTGTGGTTCGCTGGATTCCCAAAGCTTTGGAAATGGCTTTATAACCCTTTCCAGATTGAAAGATCTCAATTACCTTCTTTCTCAATTGTTCCTGAATTTCTTTGGATCTTGGCATGATGTGTAGCTTTTAAGGATCTTTTGGTGGACTTCACTTTGTCAGGCAGGTCCTATTTAAGTGATGTCTTGAGTGCAGGTGTGTCAATAATCAGTCCTGGGTGTGGCTAGAGACAAGGTACTCAGGTGTGAGAAACCACAGTTAAATTATGTTTTAACAAGGGGGGCAATCACTTTTTCACACAGGGCCATGAAGGTTTGGATTTTTTCTCCCTTAATAATAAACACCTTCATTTAAAAATAGCATTTTGTGTTTACTTGTATTGTCTTTGACTAATATTTAAATTGGTCTGATGTTCCGAAACATTTAAGTGTGACAAACATGCAAAAAAAAAAAAAACAGGAAATCAGGAAGGGGCAAACATCTTTTCACACCACTGTACATATATTCTTTTATAGAGTTTTGCCCATTCGTGAGAGACTATTAATCAAGTGTTTCAGCCTGGATTGTGTCTTCAATAACTAATTAACTATATAAATAACTAATAAAGTTATAGTGTTATAATAAAAGTAAGAAGCAGCAGGTTATTTATGAGTCATACATAAATATATGATATACACATTATCTATGTAATTAAATTACTACAAAGATATGCCAAAATAAAAATAAGAGTACACTTATTTTGTTGTTCACTGATCATCCAATCAGTAAAGACATCTTAACAATGAACATGAACATGACCTGCTTACTTACATTAGCTTGCATATGTCTGCTGGACACTCACCCCTGAAATTGGTCCATGAAACAGGATCATTATCCATTTTTCAAGCAAGCAACATGGTATGGTACATGGTACTGTATGTCTAAGATGAACTTGTACAATACAACCATGGTACAGGGCCATCCTAGACATACAATACTATAAGCAATGACCATGCATGCTGGAGCACCCTCAGAGATGTATGTCTAGCAGACTGTACTCACAAACTCTCACTTTCTACAGACTTCTCTGAAATTCCAATCTCCACACCACTGTGGCCACAAAGTTCATTAACACTAGTCGGGAGTACATAAAATCTGGCACTCAATTCTGAAAAGGCTTCATTCCAGGCTTTTCAGAATCAAGAGCCTATCTCTAAGCTTTAGACTTCATTCCACACATAAATGCTGAATCTCTAGACAGGCTATTTATTTTCTAGGGATAAGTTAAGGTTGGAAAATGGTTGTGTGAACAAAAATTAGGAATGTTTTCAGCACAAAAAAACAAACAAAAAAAAAAAAACAGGACTATCAGAGGAAAAAATGAAACACAACGCAATGTAAGATATAAATCCTTTAAATTCCTGCATCATAATCATGCACATGTGATAGGGGCCTTAAATATCTTTAACATTTCTAACTCTCTATCAAGAAAACTGTGCATGGAATTGACTTATGGAATCAAAGCTGACTTAAGAATTTCTGGAATCTTATGAAACCTTCCCATCCTTAGTCTTGTTCCTGTGTTTGAAACTAATCTCTATGTTCTTTGTGCCTCAGGGCAATGGTTCTCAAACTTGGACCAAGACCAAGCATCAGCCATAAAACTCTTCAAATACCACCAATTACTAATCTCACAAAAGCACACCTCCCATACTTCTACACTGTAAACTGAAGACATCAGTAAAATCTCATTATTTACTCTATTATTGCACTTCTGACATCTGACATTTCAGTGACTGAAAAATAAATAATCATTTAGAATTTTATATATCTATTTTATTAGTACACAATTCTTTACAAGTCTTGTGCTTCTCCTAACACTAGTTCTAGGAGTACCATAGTTTGAGAACCACCACCCTAATGGTTTTAAAGGACCGTAGCCTGTCTGTGTCCCATTTTCTGACAATGCTATGTATGCTAATGCTCAACATCATTACTGGATGGTCCACTTTTAAAAGATCTCATTCTTTGCTTACAGCATATCACCCAACTGAACATTACAGAACTCTCAATACCATTGGATGCTATATTGGCAGTTGTGGATGATTTAGACTGTCTATAGCAGGGCTGTTGCTGGAAAGCCCCTGGCTTTACCTGGAGGTTTACTCTCTTGACCAGGGCAGCCCAGAGCTGCTCACAAAACTCTTCAATACACCCCTGTGATATTGCATGTGTGCCTAGCCCTGCTTAAGCCTGGTTCCTGCTTCTAGCTCAGTTTCTTGTTTAACCTTGTTTTTAGCCTAGATTGGCTTGGCTGTTGACCTTAGCTTTTCCATGTGTTTGTAGATGTCTGATAGCCCTGTCTACTTGTCTCTTGAACCATGCTAATGACTGCAATTACAGCACAAACATCAATGAACAGACCTTGCTCACACAATATATGGCCCAGAACCTGTAGTATCAGAGTGATAACTGGAGGTTGGTTCTTGCTCCTAAGAAGGCTTTCCACTAGGACTGCAAGTCCTAGCACTGCTTAGCCCAGTCACTTGTTATTTGTTGTGCCTTATCTTTGCTACCTATCATTATGCTGTTTAGGTCAAGAACCTTAATGTGCCCACCACTTTGCATATGTCTAGAATAGCCCTGTCTGCATATACCTTGAACCATGTTAATGCTAATGACCATGATTACTGGATGATCTTCAATAAACAGGCCTTGCGCTCAAACTCCAAAAGTATCCAGAAATCTGCTTGTCCAACATTTCTTGCAAAATCAAGAACTGGAAGTTAGAAGAACTGGAACTGTGAAGGTTTTCCACTAGTTCCCAAATCTTAGTTCACAGTCTCATGTTACAGGGATGGACTCTCATCACCTCCTCTTGTTGACATCTTTGGCTACTGTCTTGGACACAGTGGACGGGTTAGTGTGTTCAGCAGGGATGGTGTTAGAAATGCCTCGGTTCTGATTCTCCATCCTGCTTTGTCTCTCTTTCTCAAGAGTCCTCTGGAGCTCCGCTCTCCTGGCCAGGGCAGCCCTGAGCTGGCCTCGAAACTCCTCAATCCTGACCTGGAGCTCCTGAAGCTCTAACTCCCATGGAGAAGAGGGCCGTCCCGAAGCTCCATATGGTGGGGAAAGAACAAGGCTGAGGCCAGGAGATGGACCTCCATTGGCACACAGCTGGGTTGGGGGACTGCCCACCAAACCCCTCCTGCCCTGGTCCAGCCGGTAGCTGTTGAGGGTCTCTAGGTTAAAGTGGACACGCTTGTGGTTGGCATCTTTAGGCTCAGTCTTGCTGCTCTCATTGTTCCACCTGGGAGTAGAGCTGTAGTTGCTAGAGGTGGAAGTGGAGATGGACGGCACAGCAGTGGGCACTCGATGGAGGTTACAGTTTTCTGACAGACACAGGGAAGGGCTGAAGGAAAGAGGAAAGCTGCCATTACACTGATTGAACACCTTTCTGGGATATTACTTTACTTTTCAAAAGTTATATGTTATATGTGTCCAGAATGATGAACAGAGCTGTAGATGATTCTAAAATGACTCAGACAGCTGAAGAACTTCAAGAATGAAGTTCTATTTACACTAATTATCCAGAATGACTCATTTTTCAAGAGTAATGAACAAATCTCAAATAAATTCTATTCAATGTGATAATGTGATTTGACTTTTGAGCTGTTGTCAGGCCTCTCCAGTCATTTGTTCTTAGCTTTTGTCTCCATCTGGTGGTCATGTTATGTTTTTGCACATTTCTGTTTTTTCACTTCCTTTGCCCTTATTTGATTTTCCTGTAATGTCGTCAGTCCTTGTCAAGTATCTGTCTCAGGTGTGTCTTGTTGAGTTCATTAGTCTTTGTCTTTCTGTTTGTTTGTCAGTTTTCACGGTTCATTTTGTAAGTAATCCAGTTTGTAATTACGCTGTCTTCATGACATGTCTTAGTCATAGTGTGAGTTTATTTACTACTTTAATAAATCCCATCTTTACTTTTCTCTACGCGTGCATCTGCCTCTTCAGTTACCTTTAGTTTATCTTAGTTTATTTCATTTAACCTTATCAATTGGCTACAAGCCATTCTGACGGCTGTAGTGTTCATCTACAAATACAAACTGTGATCTAGTTTACATACAGTGTTAAATATACATTATAAGCTATTTTTGAATATAAAATAACTTTTTATAAGTAAATATTTATTTAAAAGACTATACATGTTTAAATGTTGGTGTTTTAAATCAAAATGTTGACATTTTTTGATGTGGCATTTAAACTCTGTTATAATTTCAAATGTGCCACTCTCTCTCCAGTCCATACAATTAGTTTCCCTACATCCATATATGGAAATTAAACTGCAAAACAGCCCATTTTGTATTCAATGTTTTCATATGTCATTTACATATACCCCTCTATTTGCCCTACAGCAGTTTGGCACCTTTTTTTCAAACTGAAGTGCTTCAGTCTGAACTGCATTTTGAATGAGGCACAATCAAGACAGTCAATCAGAACAGAGATTATTTACATACAGCAGTCTTAAAGGCCCAGCAACCACTGGTTTAAGTCTAAAAGATAAAGAAAAGTCAGAAAACTACCATGCAAACGTGATTTATGTCTGTTTTAATATATAAAACCTAACAAAGGCCAAAAATGAACCTTGGAGAGAAATGCAAGAAAAATGTAGGGTTAAATACCATTTCCTAAGTAGATATAACATCTCTTTTGGAAAACACATTTTATACCAACACTAACAGTATATAAGAGCAGACATAAGAGTATATAAATGTTGATGAGAGTTTGCTGGTTGAAGTAGTTACTTTACTCACCTTCTGTCTGTGGTGATCACGTCTGCTTTACTGTCCTCATCACACATCATGTTTAACGCTCGGTGGATTTTCTGTAATAAACAGCACAAATGACTAATGTCCAGCCCTTCACTTCAGCTAAGCAGTAGTTTCACCTGCATACCACTAGAGAGCACACATGCTCCATGTTTTAGAAAAGAACCAGGAATTAATGTCCAAATATTGCTATAATGTCTAGGTCTTAAGTTTCACTTCAGAAAATAAATAAGATTAATAATAATAATAAATAACACATTATTATTATTATTATTATTATTATTATTATTATTATTATTATTATTATTATCAAACTCATGTCAGCCAGTACTTTGCGACAATAAATTGTAGATTCACATATTACTGTTTGCTTAACTGTGTCTTAATTCATTCTGTGCAGAGATGCATATCAAAACACATACAAAGACATATTTGAAAAGAAAAAAAACAAATTCCAAGTGGACAGTTTTGTTAATTCTGCACATATATTAATTGTTTATGTCTATTAAAACTCTTATTGTATATATTAGAAGCCAGAAAGGAAAGACATGTTTTCAGTTGAAAAAGTCAGAAGTGAATTTATGATGTAATGACAAGTGATAAGTGATGTTAAGTGAATGTACAGCAGAATTACACTCCTGCCCCTACATGGTCACAACCACAGCAACTTTTTGGCTCATCGCTCAATCTGTGTGGGTGTTTCTGACCTTTGGATGCCATGATATCACTGATGCCAAGTGTACTATGGTGGTTTGGCTGATCAATATTCATTTTGTTAAATGAAGAATTAGTGTGTGTAAAGATATCTTATTTAACGTTGCTTACATTGAAGGCTACTTGGCATCAACACAAGCACTAGCAGAGAAATTGTGATTTCCTATCCATTTCAGGCCATTAATTCACCCTAATCACACTCAACACAAACCCAACAACTTTTGAAATAATTCTAAAAGCATCATTTTTTTGTTTAGGTTCCAATATAGCTGTAACAATACATCATAAAGCACGGATTAGTTATAACCACATTGCTTGTAATTTGCAGTTACACTTCACTGCTGACTCCACCCACTTTGTTTTGAAAATGTTATAGTGCTGTCTCATGTTACTCAAAAATAATAGCTTTCACTGAAAAAATAATGACACTGAATCCATTTGATTTGTTGCATTGTGTTGCTACTGCTGTGAACACCAACTGTGCCCAGGTAGGTATTTCACAAAGCAAGATTTCTCAGGTTAGCCAGGCAACTTAAGTCAAAAGCCAAACCATTGGGAAAAAGCAGCATAACATTCCTGTTGGACAATCCTCAATGTTGGGCTTAAGCTATCTGGCTTTAGAAATCTAGCTTTATGGAACAAACCCAAATCAGCTCTTCTGCTCTAAAAGGTATAGTAACTGTTAGCCAGTATAGTAAAGCTAATGTGTTTTGTCTTACCTGGCTGGTGTGTAGCCAGTACCTGAGCCTGTGCTGGTGGCGCAGGTGAGGTAGGATGAAGCGGTAGAATGTGTGCTCTCCCAGCAGAGTGATTAGTGCTCCAGCCACACCCACACAGAGCAGCACAAACAGACCAGAGAAATGCTGGATACCCATCTGCAAAGTCTGGAAACATACACATTCATGGAATTTAGTGTTAGAAGTCTTTTTAGAAGTGATTTCCGGATTTTTTCTTTTAGATTATGTCTCTCTCAGTGGACATGCACCTAAGATGAAAATTTCAGACCACTCCATGATTTATAAGTGGGAGAACTTGCAAATTCGCAGGGTGTTCAAATACTTATTTTCCTCACTGGATTAAAGATGACTTTTTCCAATAATGAAGTAATGTAACTCATTATAGTGTACATTCTTGTAATCACATTACAGTTACTGACTTAATAAGAATCTCATTACTTCCATGACTCCCTTGTCTCTGAAAGAACAATATTAATTATGTGCTCTTCATTACAACATAAATGTGATGCAAGTTTGGTGTTTCCAGACACTCTGTAAGCGCATTTTAATAGTTAATAACATATTTTGAGGTTACTTTTTAAACTTTATACAGGCTAATCTTGGTGTTCATACCATAGACTGTATATAAAAACTGGACAGTACACTTCCATTCACTCGAATTGTGACATTTTGAAGCAAAAAAATGGCCAAAATGGACATAAATTTACATATTGCTTCCACATTAGATGCAAATTGCAACCAGAGCATGTGCAGTAGAAATAGACAGTGAGACTTTCGCCCCTCTCTGTTGGGGTGATGCTGCATTTGAGTGTCTATTAGTACTTACTGCTGAACAACCATCAGTTCTCTTCAAAAACATCAAAGATTAAATCTTATTTACACAGTCACAGAATGGAAAGTAAGCTGAGCTGCCTTTCTAGCATCAGCTGCTGTGAGAAGAATGCCTGTGTCCATGACCATCACAATTAGCTATCAATAAACTCAACCAAGCTGTCAATCACCTCATCATCACACCCCTTTAAATATCCCCAAATAACTTATATAAAATGCATTTATCATAAAGAAAAATACCGGGGGTTTGATTAGTAAATATAAATACTGTAAAAAGTAACAAGAATATGTTTTTTAGAGGTCATTATCTTCTGAACTGTTCTGAAGAACACACACACACACACACAGACAGACAGACACACACACACACACACACACACACAGAAGGTTGATTTCAGGCAGCACACTAAATCATGACTGTTCTGTTGAGGTACTTTAGCACAGTATCTTTGCTAAATGGGCTCTGAGCAGCCACAGCACCTCCAGCATCATCACCATCACACACAAACACACACACACACACATGTACACACACACACACCTCAGGCATCATCTCCCAGCTGTCTGAGCCTGGCTGCTTATTTAGATGGTTTATCTGCGGGTGATTTTTCAGCCTGTCACTCTGGAGAGAGGCTGATTCTTAGCTCTGCTCTGATAACAATCTGCAGATCAGTCCAGTATCAGCCAGCAGGGGGCAGAGCAGCTTAGGCTACATCCAAACAGAACGCCTTCCACCTGATCTGTATCATACATTTTTAACATTTTTAAACCCAAGCTAGCACTTAAAAAACAGGATAATGTGCCAGAAACCCAGGCTAATGTATCATAAACTCAGCATAGCACCTAACAAACCCAGGCGAATGTTTCAAAAACCCAGGCTAGCATTTAAAAACTCAGGTGAATGTTTCAAAAACCAACCTAGCATTTAAAAACCCAAGGTGAATGTTTCAAAAACCCAGGCTAATGTGTAATAAACTCAGGCTAGCTTTTAAAAAAGGCTAATGTTTCAAAAACCCACGCACACACTCACAAGGCTAATGTTTAAAAGAAAAAAAGCTAATACATAACCACCCAGGCTAATTTTATAAAAAAGTGCTAAAAATCCAGGCTAATGTTTTAAATTGACACATTACAGTTGTTCTCTTTTGGATACACAATGTAACTGAATGAATACATCAAGTGATTCTATATGCTAAAATCCCATAACGACACATTCTTACTGACTCAACACAGTTTGCAGTTCTGCTGCACTCATTTAGCAAAACAGAATGAAACCATCATCCAACATGTGAAAACACAATTCATCATAATTATTTACTCACTTTTACTAATTGCTTGGGGCATATAAACTCACACTGATTCAGGAAAAAGCCAAACTTCAAAACAAGATGATGCCTGACATTGTGGGGGGCATTTGAATGTGTGTGCTTTTTTTCTTTCTTTTTTCTGTAGCAGTAATTTGTTTGCTTAGTTTTTTTAAGTAATCATACTGTAAACATGCATTACTGATGCAATGTTGCATTTCCCTTTGTTTTTCACTGCAGCAGTTCAGATGTTTTTTTGACTCATCACAATGCGAGAAAATTTGTGAAGTTACATGAGTGTAAATAAATGGCTTATTCAGTGTCTGTTTTTGAGTTCCTTGCATTTTAATAAAGTGTGTTTTACAGCATCTGTGGTTTGTGTACATACCAACCTTCTGTCTGTGGATAGCATTCTGTGTGGAGTGTTTGGTTTTGAGGCCCGTGTGTACAGTTTTTCTCTATTGATGTAAGGTTTTGAGAATAGTTTGTATGGTTAAGAGCTTTCAGTTTTAAGTCTGGAGAAGTATGTGTACTGTTTTTAGAAATGTGTGTATCCAAATGAGAAAAACAGTGTAAAAAGCTTTCCTTACAACATATATACAGTCAAAAACAATTTGTCCTAAAACATTGTTAATGAATGATGGTTATGATATTGCTATGTGTGATGCTGAAACATGATGCTTGCCAACTGATCCACCCTCCAGTTCCCCCTCAAAAAATGCTATACTACTACATTAGCATTGTGTAAACAGCTTTCCTCAGAGCTTAAATATATACTTTCTGACACTGTTATCTATAAACATAGACTGAAGTACATTAGCACAGCTAAAACAGTAGTAGCAGCTGGCTTACCTGAGCACAACAGAAAAAGAGCTACTGAGACCTGCAATTTTCAAGCCACATCCACTCTGTTCTCAATTTTACAGACTGAAGCTTTTAGGCCATAAAATGGATTCTGACTCCTGGTGTCTATATGCATAATGTTTTTCCAGATTATCCCTTTGTCTGTTTTGGTTTTCAGGCCTCTTAATGTCATCATGGTTATGATCATTGTTTTGCTGGTTGTCCTCATTCTCCAATCTTCAGATCCAGAATAATGTTTCCTATATTGTCCAAAAGTCTGTGTCTACCTACCTTATGCAGTGTTTCTTCAACAATGACATTAACAAAAAGTTTGTCCCCTTTGATACATAAGCTTCTGCTATTCTGGAAAGACTTTGCACTCTATGATGGAACATTTGGCTGTATTCAGCATTAGTGAGGTCTGGTACTGATGTTGGATGTTGTAGATGACAAACTGCACTCCAACTCATGTGAAAGCTACTCCAGTTCTAATTCCACTGCACCACAGTCTTATGTCCTGTAGTTAGCGTTGGGTATGGTGATCCAGTCTAGTCCATTGGTAAGTGCTTTTCTATGGAGATGCTCTAGTTCTGTTAGTAACGGGTGACAAAGTTGCTGAATGTCTGGAGGTGAAGTGATGGGAGGGGGTGGGGTTTGGGGTGTTATGGGGGTATTCAAAATCACTGTATTCACAATTTGTTCTGAATTTTGCAGAAGATTTCACGATTTGAATGTTATTTGTACTGTGAGTCGCTCACTGCTAAAGACACGTCTGAACACCTCCAAGACAGACAAAAACTCTGAGACCCAATTAGCTTTCCTCTCTGACTTTGATCTGCAGCAAAACAAGTCTCTACTGCTGTTATACATCAGAGTCCGTTACCCACAAGCTAATCCAGGTATGGCTTCCAGTCACACATTGACTGTCTGCCCTGACACTGTGCCAAATTTAGCACTTAATGTACACTGTAAAATCCCCCGTCTCCTTCTTCCTCTTGATTTGAAAACTGGACACGGACCAATTAGTGTTTGAAGAGCTCTCTCTAATTTAATTAACAAGAGGAAAGAAGTAGTGAGGAGGAGATACAATGCACTCTGTCTGTGCGTTTGGAGTGTCTATAAAAACAGCAGGACAGCAAACAAAAATAATACATTCAGCGAGGGAGGAGAGAAACAGCCCAATGGTGCAGCAGCAGAACTCATTTTATTCCCCACAAAATTACACAAAAATAACATTCTTACACATCATGTCTTACAAAAAAAGGTTGCAACCTATAATTGCAAGAACATCTTTAGGGGGCAGTAGTGAGCAGGAGCATAGCACCAAATTCTGGGCCTTATGTACAAGCAGCACCTAGACTCCCCTCCTATTTTTAAATATTATTTTATCCCTTTAATATTTAAAGGAAAATAAAATTGCAAACTTCTCAAGGGCCCTCCCCCCACTTGGGGCCCTGGTAACTCAGTCCCACTTTTCACCCCACTATGCCCCTGGGAGTGAGTAATGCTTGTTTATATATCACTAACCTCTTTTTTAACAGTCCACTGTATATATAAGGACCATCTGTCTGAATCTGACCAAATCTTTCTTACAGCAACTACATGACTAAAGACAAAAAATTATTTTTAATTAATCTTTCAAATTAGCAGACAATGTGTTTTATGATTTGTAATGTAACACATGCTTACAGTTATTGCTGAACACAAAAAATGTTCCAGAAATATTCTTTTCAGGCCGCTTAACAGCACTGAATTTCCTTAATTAGATTCATCTTGCAATTCTGATTTCTGCCTTTAGAGTAGGATAGAAACAGAGTCTCACTTCTCTTTGAGACTTATTCAAACATCACTAAAACCTGAAGCCGGAATCAATGCTTTTGTATATCCCAATTTTTTCATTGTTATTTAAGCACTTACTCAAAAAAAGATATAGCACATCATTTATTTCATCATCACTTCCAACATTTCCTCCAACATTCCCAACATCCACTCAAACATCCCCACCAACACTCACTTTAAGATCCACTCCAACATCTCCCCCAACATCCCTCCAGCATTCCCTCCAACATCCTTTCCAACACTTACTTTAACATCTTCTCCAGCATCCCCTCCAACACTCATTTTAACATCCCCTCCATTGTTCTATCCAGCATTCCCCTCAAACATACACTCCAACCACCCCTCCAGCATTTCCTCCACTTTCCACTCCAGCATTCCCTCCAGAATCCACTCCAACATCCCCTCCAGCACTCCTTCCAACATCCTTCACAACACTCACTTTAACATCCACTCCAACATCCCCTTTAGCATTTCCTCCAACATCCCCTCCAACACTCACATTAACATCCACTCCAACATCCCCTCCAGCATTCCCTCCAACATCCCCTCCAACACTCACGTTAACATCCACTCCAACATCCCCTCCATCATTCCCTCCAATGCTTACTTTAACATCCCCTCCATCGTTCTATCCAGCATTCCCCTCAAACATACACTCCAACCACCCCTCCAGCATTTCCTCTACTTTCCACTCCAGCATTCCCTCCAGAATCCACTCCAACATCCCCTCCAGCATTCCTTCCAACATCCTTCACAACACTCACTTTAACATCCACTCCAACATCCCCTTCAGCATTTCCTCCAACTTCCCCTCCAACACTCACATTAACATCCACTCCGACATCTCCTCCAGCATTCCCTCCAACATCCTTTCCAACACTCACTTTAATATCCACTTCAGCATCCCCTCCAACAATCACTTCAACATCACCTCCATCGTTCCCTCCAGCATTTCCCTCAAACATGCACTCCAACAACCCATCCAGCATTTCCTCCACTTTCCACTCCAGCATTCCCTCCAGAATCCACTCCAACATCCCCTCCAGCATTCGCTCCAACATCCCCTCCAACACTCATGTTAACATCCACTCCAACATAACCTCCAGCATCCACTCCAACATCCTCTCCAGCATTCCCTCCAACATCCCCTCCAACACTCACATTAACATCCACTCCAACATTCCCTCCAGCATCCACTCCAACATGCCCTCCAGCATTCCCTCCATCCTTTCCAACATTCACTTTAACATCCCCTCCAACATCCCTTCCAGCATTCCCTCCAACATCCCCTCCAACACTTACGCTAACATCCACTCCACCATTCCCTCCAACATCCTTTCCAACAATCACTTGAACATCCCCTCCAACACTTACTTTAACATCACCTCCAGCATCCTCTCCAACAATCACTTCAACATCCCCTCCATCATTTCCCTCAAGCATGAACTCCAACAACCCCTCCACCATTTCCTCCACTTTTCACTCCAGCACTCCCTCCAGCGTCCAATGCAACATCCCCTTCGATATTCACTTCGACATCCACTCTCCATGAGAACAAAGAAGCAGCCAGTCAGAGACTAATGCTGCCATCTTAGCTTCCTTAAAGACAGAATGTGCAGGATGTTTTGGCTGGTGTTTAACTACAACAGTTTAAGTTCAATGGTCACTCTAGCTCAAATAGCAAGAAGAAGAGCTAGAGTGGAATTTGCAAGTACAAAGCAGTGAATAAATCTATTTCTCTCTCTGCTGTGCAAGTGTAGCTCAACCACTGCTTGCTAAAGTTGATACAAACAAACATCAAATAAACAAAATGACTCACTGCTGCCCACTAAAGTTGATGATATCAATCATTACTCATTTCTACTCTCTAAAAGTGATATATTCCTCCTAGTACAAGAGGCTGCCCAGCATCGATGTATCAGCAGCAGTTGGAACAGAGTTGGTGATTAACTTCACAAGCATTGGAGGAGGCCTGTGCTAGTCTTCACCCTCCTGGAGTCAGGGACATTACAAGTGATTGGGAGAGTCTTAATGGATGGGTGGCTACTAATACACTGGGGAGAAAATTGGGTTAAAAAAGTTACTTTATTGTTTTTGTAAGACATACTTTTATGCATTATTTTGGGGAACAAAATGATTTCTGCAACACTGGGCTTTTTCTGTCCTTCTGTCCTTAATGTATTATTGTTTACTTTTGTAAAGTTAGTTAAATTTGACTGTTCGCAAAACATCTCCTTTAACAGCTCTGTCCTTGTGCAGAAGGCTGCTTTGGGTGCAGTATACTCCCTGAGATTTACAGCAGTGGTTTATAGGGTGTCTGTACAGCTGACGTTTGGCTCTGCTCCAGACAGAACAGACAACTCTCTGGCATGGAAACATTGTCCTCCAACTGCAAAAATCTAACACAAATGTCACAACAATATTTACATTCACATTCAGTGTGAAAAAGTAAGGGATCACCCATAACTGTAATGTTATAATATGGGGGCAACAGAGAGCAGTATAGGTAAAGTGGTGGTATCTAAGCTATACAGTATATTAATAGTAGCCTCCAGCAAGTCCTCAGAACCTAAACTGGTGGCATGACAAGCGGACAAGCAAGAGGACATGTCAGGAAGACTGGGGAAAGGTATGTAGAAGATCCCAGAAACATTACTAGTATGAAACTGCAGCTGTAGTGGATAATGTGAACTTATGCTACTCCAGTGATTACTTTGGCAAACCTTTGTCATTCAGAAGCAACACTGACTTCTCTTGGCTTAGAGGCGTCTAGGATGGACCATCACACAGTGGAAATGGGTACTGTGGTCAGAAGAAACAGTATTCCAGATCTATTTTGGAAGAAATGAATACTGTGTTCTTCAGACTGACGCTGAAAAGGATAACTGTTTCCCAAAGTCCAAAAGCCAGAGTTTGTCATAGTATGGAGTTGTGTGAGCACCTATGGCAAATGTTATTTGTAGTTCTGAAAAGTACACTGAGATTTTAGAACAACATATGTAGCCTTCAAGGTAACAAATTTTAAAGGGACATCAAATGCATTTTTCAATAAGACAATAAAAAACCACATGCTGCACACATTACACAGGTATGGCTATAGAAGAAGAGGGATGGGTACTGGACTGGCCTGTCTGCAGTCCTGATCTGAACTACAGTCCAACAATATTCAACAATATTCTCACAAATGTGTTCTTAGTATTCAGATGGGAGAGAGCAATGTGTAGGGTCAGAGCTACTGCATTGTTAGTGGACCTGTTATGTTAGTATGCAAACTGCAGTGGGTCCAGGATGGCATGAAGTGAGGAGTAGATGAAATCTCTTAGCCGGCTTCACAAAGTATTTGCTTATGATAGAGGCCAGAGCAACCAGGCAACAGTCGTGTAAGGTGGTAACCCTGGTTGACTTAGGCATTGGGACAATGGTGGCCAATTTGAAACTGGCACAACTGAGAGGAAAAGCAAGGTTGATGACATCTGCAACCACTTCTGCTAGGTCATGTCCAGTATTGCTATGAGGTTCAGCTACCTTGAGGGGTTGAAGGCTCTGCACATGTCAGCCACAGAGATGGGGGGAGGTTGTCTCAGCCACAGCAGGGGCTCTTTCTAGAGGTAAGGTGTGATTTACCTCGAAAGCGTAAAAAGCATTTAGTCATCTCAAAAGCACAGCACTGGTGTTATCCACAGAGCGAGTTTTCCTCTTGCTTGTTACCATATTTTTCCTGTGTCACAGACTTGGTGGTGTTGAACTGTGATTTGACCTTTGGCAGCTTTTATGCACATATCACGAGCATAGCTGGCCGGACAAGGTGGCTTAGTGGTTAGCACGTTCGCCTCTCAGCGCTGAGGTCTTGAGTTCGAGTCCACATCTGAGCGGAGTTTCCATGTTCTCCCCGTGTCTGCGTGGGTTTCCTCCGGGGACTCCGGTTTCCTCCCACAGTCCAAAAACATGGAGATCAGGTGAATTGGCTACTCTAAAATTACCCTGGTGTGTGTGAATGAATGTGTATGAATGTGTGTATGTATGTATGCCCAGATATGGTTGGCACTCTGTCCTGGGTAATCCCCCTAGTGCTCGATGCAGTCCTCCAGGTGGACGGTCGCTTCCAGTTGAGAGTACGCTGTGCGCGCTGCCGCTTCTCACCGGTGTGTGTGGTTGAGTGGAGTGTGTTGATTGTAAAGCGTCCTTGGGTATATAAAAAGGCGCTATATAAGTGTAACGTTCATTCATTCATTCATTCCCAATTTAAAAGCAGTGGTGCATGCATTCAGAACTACATTCAGTGGTTTCTGATAGGGTTAAACATTGACTCTTTTTGTGGACACAATATCCTCTATGCACACAGAATCTGTGTTTTCATCGGTTATTACAGTGAGGAAAATAAGTATTTGAACACCCTACCCTGTGAATTTGCAAGTTCTCCCACTTAGAAATCATGGAGGTGTCTGAAATTTTCATCATAGGTGCATGTCCACTGTGAGAGATATAATCTAAAAGAAAAAATCCGGAAATCACAATGTGTGATTTTTAATCATTTACTTGTGTGTTACTGCTGCAAATAAGTATTTGAGCGCTTGCCAATCAGCAAACATTCTGGCCCTCAAAGACCTGTTAGTCCACCTCTAAAAAGTCCACCTCCTCTCCACTTATTATTCTAAATTAGAAGCACCTGTTTGTGGTCAATAGCTGAATAAAGACACCTGCCCACCCCAACAATCAATAAGACTCTCAACTACTGACATGGCTAAGATCAAAGAGCTGTCCAAAGACACCAGAGACAAGATTGTAAACCTTCTCAAGGCTGAAAAGGGCTACGGGGCAATTGCCAAGCAGCTTGGTGAAAAAAGATGAACTGTTGGAGCAATTATTAGAAAATTGAAGAAGCTAAACATGACTGTCAATCTCCCTCAGACTGGGGCTCCATGGAAGATCTCACCTTGTGATGCATCAATGATCCTAAGAAAGGTGAGGAATCAGCCCAGAACTACACGGGAGGAGCTGGTCAATGACCTGAAGAGAACTGGCACCACTGTTTCCAAGGTTACTGTGGCTAATACACTAAGACGTCATGGTTTAAAGTCATGCATGGCAAGGAAGGTTCCCCTGCTTAAATCAGCACACGTCCAGGCCCGTCTTAAGTTTGCCCATGACCATTTGGATGATCCAGAGGAGTCATAGGAGAAAGTGCTGTGGTCAGATGAGACCAAAATAAAACTTTTTGGTCTTAATTCCACTCGCCATATTTGGAGGACGAAGAATGATGAGTACCATCCCTAAAACACCATGCCTACTGTGAAGCATGGGGGTGGAAGCCTCATGTTTTGAGGGTGTTTTTCTGCACATGGGACAGAACGACTGCACTGTATTAAGGAGAGGATGACCGGGGCCATGATTTTGGGGAACAACCTCCTTCCCTCAGTTAGAGCATTGAAGATGAGTCGTGGCTGGGTCTTCCAATATGACAATGACCCAAAGCACACAGCAAGGATAACCAAGGAGTGGCTCCGTAAGAAGCATATGAAGGTTCTGGAGTGGCCTAGCCAGTCTCCAGACCTAAACCCTATAGAAAATCTTTGGAGGGAGCTCAAACTCCATGTTTCTCAGAGACAGCCCAGAAACCTGGCTGATCTGGAGAAGATCTGTGTGGAGGAATGGGCCACAATCCCTGCTGCAGTGTGTGCAAACCTGGTGAAAAACTACAGGAAACGTTTGACCTCTGTAAAGGCTACTGTACCAAATATTAACATTGATTTTCACAGGTGTTCAAATACTTATTTGCAGCAGTAACACACAAATAAATTATTAAAAAATCATACATTGTGATTTCCGGATTTTTTCTTTTACATTATGTCTCTCACAGTGGACATGCACCTAAGATGAAAATTTCAGACCCCTCCATAATTTCTAAGTGGGAGAACTTGCAAATTCGCAGAGTGTTCAAATACTTATTTTCCTCACTGTATTTGATGCCATCTAGAACAGCTTCTAGACCACACCATGAAAACAGCTATGGAGCACAGAGCCTGATTGATCTGACCAGTGATGGACCTCCCTACTAGTGGTGGTACCTGTTTTAGCTTTTACCTATAAGTGGGCAGGAGCAGCAAAGACGAGTCATCTGATATGTCAAACAGAGGATGGCTTTTTTGCATCCCAGAAGGGGATGTTGCAAGAAAACTTTTGGAGAAAATTCCCTAAGGTTGGCTTTGTTAAAGTCCCAAACAACAATGGCGATACCCTCTGGGAGCCTGTTAATAGTCTTTTACAGTTACCAGAGTGGCAGGACCATATCAGCCTTCAGTGGAATGTACATGGCAGTGACAATGAACTCTCAGCAGCACACAGCGGTCTACACAAGATAATGAGATATTCTAGGTCCGGGGAGCAAAAAGACTCAACGAGGTGCATATTTTTCTGATCACACCTCCTCCTTTACTTTTCATGGAGAGGTCCTTTGTTCTGTCTGCATGGTGAACAGAGAACCTCACAGACTCAATGATTTCATTCAGAATCTCCAGTGATAATCAGGTCTCTGTGAGACAGATTATACAGCCGTCCCATATCTTTCACTGGAAGCAGATCCATGCCCTGAGTTCACTGAATTCGTTGTCCAGAGACAGTGCCATTGCCAGTATTATGCTGTGGAGCAGAGGGCAATTAGCATGCCTGATCAGAATGCTGACTCTTCTGCCCCACTACCAGCATCTATGACATTTTCTCTGTCAGGCAGCCCAAATGAACAGAGTCTCTTCAGTTTTACCAAAGAATGTATCTGAATAGAGGAACTCAAAGTCCAGTTTGCTTTGAGCAACTGGCTATCAAACTGGCAGCTTTTATTGCAAAAAAAGTCATATAAACACACATAAACACAATTAACGAAAACCTGAAAAGACAACAGCAGCCATACTTTTCAGTACCATCTTGGCCAGACTACTCTTGGGGTAAGATTATAATAATAAAATAATCCATATCTTCAGCGCCCCCACTTGGACATGCTTGAATCATGCTGTGTTGAGACACAAGTTTATTTACAAAATCTCAGCCAAGACATCACCTAGCTAACAAAGAAGATTATTTGCATGATAATTAGCATTAGTGCTAACTGCATGCCTACATCATTACACACTTGCATGACGTACTCTTATCATATACTAAAGTACATTAGCACTGCCACAAGAGTGATAGCAGGCATTGAAGTCTGAATTTTGCCTCTTCTTGTATTAACACTATGCCCTACATATGACAGACTGCCAAAATTTGGGGAAAAAATTTATAAATATAATGTATAACTGAACTATCATATAAATTAAGAGAAATTGGCTGAGACAATGTCATGTCCTATCGGAACACCTCAGGTCTTGTGAGGTGCCGGATGCAGTCTCTGTTGATGGACTGTGTGTGTGTTCTGGTGGCTTGAAGACGCAGGTGTGAGGCGGCAGAGCTGACACACACCCCTCAGGAATGAAAACAGATTGCAGTGACACAGCATTCCTCTGATGAAATGGCTATCAGACTGTGGGAGACAGTCAAGTCAGACACAAGAAGCTTTTAAAGGAAAGCATCTCTGTCCTGACAGTCAGGGGGGAAAAAAAACTTCAGGAGCGGGTCAAGAACAACAACTGCACAATCAATTCAATTCAAATTTATTTGTCTAGGGCATTTTCACAGCCCAAGCCTGTAATAAGCAAATCTAGTGAGACAATGTCAGGAAAAACTCCACAAGAACATGAAGAAAAACTACTGAGAGAAAGCAGGACTTAAAAGGGAAAACATCTTAACCGTTTAATATTCTGCTCAACCATTTGGTAGAGCAAATTTAATGAGTAAATAAATGAACATTACATGTATATTACAATTAACACAATCCATTGCAAACTTAAAACTTAGCCACACACACTGGTGAGAAGTGGCAGCCAATCACAGCACAGTGTATTCTCAACTGGAAGCAATTGTCCACCTGGAGGACTGCATCAAGCACAAGGGGGATCACCCAGGACAGAGTGCCAACCATATCTGGCCATACACACATACATACCAGGAACATTTAGAGTAGCCTATTCACTTGATCTCCATGTTTTTGGACTGTGGGACAAAACCCATGCAGACACGGGGAGAACATGGAAACACCACCCCAATGGGGACTTGAACCCAAGATCTCAGCGCTAAGAGGCAAACGTGCTAACCACCAAGGCACCATCCCACACAAATTTAAGTCACTATACCTTCTTGAAGAAGGTGTTAACACAAGTGATTGTGCCATCTATACCAATTGGTAGAGGTATGTAATGCTAAAAACATTGTCTGATTGAAAACCAGTAATGTTTCTTAGCCAAACTGGGTCAAATGCTGAAAAACCATTAATGCTATTGCACCACCACACATTTGAGTGTGGTGTTTAAAAAGTGAACAAAATTAAAATTTTATTACACTGTTTTTGTATTTGTAGTTTATTTTAGCATAAAGGATCTCATTGTATGTTTAAAATGTACATAAAAAAACTGTGGGATCTTTAAAAAAAAGAAAAAACAAGGTGAAAGAACGGGAGAACTAAACAGTGAGAGAACCCAAAATCTCATGAAGAACCACGGAGAAGAAGCAGGTAAGTGATCCATAAGAACTTGAACACAATACTGATTTTGAGCTTCTCTACTATTTCTTCAGAAAATGTATTAATGAATCGCGACTGATTATTAGTATTTTTTACATTATTATTATAAGGGACAGATGGCAACCCTAGATGCACATAATAGGACATCTAGGGTTAAAGACATAAAAGTCCTTAGTCATGATAAGAAATTGGACCAAACCACAGGTTTACAAGAGCTGAGTAAAAGACTGGCCCATTTATAGCTCACACTAGCAGAGTCTGACTTTATAATAGTAAACAACCAAAGTTTATTCACACATGAATCTGTCATACCTTTAGTCAACCCTGAAGTGGGCTTCTACAAGGTCAGGACAGACTTGTTTGCTGGCAATAATATTCATTTCTTATCTGGAGCTTAGCTTAGCATGCTAACAGTGTGATTCCGGTGAACTGTGCATAAATGGTGTTTGGCTGCACCTAACTCAGTCCTAACTTTAACCTTGAAAACCAAAAGTCAAATCAAAAGTCAGCATCAAACCTTTTTTCCTTGAAAAGTATTCTTTTTGGTGTGAAGAGCAGCCAAATGTAACTCCCACAAAGAGACAAATGTCTTCGTTTTGCACCCCAACAACATGGAAAACATACATACTGTAACAGACTAACAGGGTCAATCACAGTCACAAAATAGCATACAGAACATGTAATTTTTTTCTCAGTTCAGCTCACCTCTGTCACAGCAAAGACCCTCTTCCCACATGGGACCACTTTGTACCACTTGTCATGCAGCATGTCCATGTAGCCATCAGACTTATACCGGCTAACGTACTCTGACACATTACGGGTCAGAGGAGAGTTCTGAGGCAAACCAATTCCGTAACCTGAAAAAGAGAGATTATTGTCATTACTATTGTTGTACTGTTATTATTTAATATGTGCAAAATATTATTGATTGCAGCTGCAGACCTGTAACTGCAGTTGTTTTATTGATTCATTTACTCTCTAAGTGCCAATTAGGACAATTGCCAGATACAATTTAAAACTTTTTATCCTCTTTGAGAACTCCATGGTCATTCTGTCTCAAGAAGTAAGAAGCCTCAGTGAGATTCTGGATGACCATTTATCATTTTCTTCTAGATTGCAAAACTGACTTTGTCCTGCAGGTTCATCCTCTTCAACAATCGACAAATCTGACCCTTTCTAACTCAGAAAGGGATGACAGGGATGTCACCCATGTGATTGTCTAGTCTCTTGACAATCTCGCTCCTGGCTGGTCTTCCTATGTGAGCCATCAGATCCCTGCAGCTGATCCAGAATGCAGCTGAGCAGCTGGTGCTCAATCAAGTTCTTCCATGTCACTCCACTGCTGAGTTCACTTCACTGGTTTCCTGTAGCTGCTCGCATCAGATTCAGACAAACCCCTCCCTACCTATTGGCAATTGTCAAGTCTCGAGCTGCACCTTGAGCCCTTCGAGCTTCTAGTATGGCTTGGCTTTACCCATCATCCTTCAAGACACAGAAGATTAGCATCAAACTCCCACTGGCTGTTCAGACAGCAGAGTCTCTTGCAGTCTTCAAACACAGACTGATGACCTCTCTCTTTGTTGAACATTTAAGTAAGCATTAGTTTAAAACACTTATTGTAATGCACTGTAATATTCTTATATTGTGTTTAACTGTGTATCTTTCCTTCTTTCTAGGTATTAGTAATGGCTTTGTTCTGACAGTGTCTGAACTAAAGAGTAGTTTGGCCTCTAATCTCTCTGTACTAGCTGAGATGACTCTCTTAATGGAAACAAAGCACTTTTTGTGGATTAGAGCCTCTGCTAATTGCCATAAAAAATAATGTCTAAATACAATTTACATTCACACATTCATCTAAAAATGTCCTACTACAATTACAAAAAATCTGGAAGTTGTTTCCCTTTTTATTTTGAGATAAACTCCACAATATGAACTTTAGTTATTCCACCAGTCTTTCTTGCTTGACTTAGCAGTCCAGGAATAAACTATAGCACCAGGAACAGGTGAATTAGATGAGCCTGAGCAGGAAAATTACTGAACTTGTACCACTCCTGTCTCCCACTTCTGCTTTAGAGAAACAGGAATGTGTGTTTAGATAGTCAACCTGCTGTCAGCTACAGCCATCAAAGCTTTCTCCTCACTCTGAACCTCCTCCATACACACACTGTACATCTCTTGCATCCTGATCTTGTCCTCAGCTCAACTATGTGCACATATTTAGCTTTTCTCTGCTTCTCATCTCTCCTCTTTATTCCTCTCCTTTCTTCACCACATTGCTCTGCTCATACAATAGATGGTCCTGCTGCTTTTGAACTTTTCCCTGGTGTTCCTGAGGTGGATGTGTTGGCTGCTGGCTGTAATATCCTTAATGGAGTGAATTTGAGCTGTAATAAACGGCTGGGCACTCTATAAAACAGCGGCTGAAGGATTTTCCAACTGTCTCTGTGTGCCGAGAGCATGGCTCTGCAGTGGTTTCTTTTGATTAGCCCTTACTCCATTAGCCTCGGCTTTATCGTAAGGTTTGCAGAGACTGAGCTGTTAATTGAATGGCCAACTGTTCAGCTGCTGGACGTCCGTCATCGACCACCTTCACACTCACAAAAGGACTGTCCACTGAAGAACAACAGTGGGAGTACAATGGCCAAAACCAGATCAATTCTCTAATGTCTTTTTCCTTTACAAAATTTCTAAACAATTCAGGCATTGAGATGTAAACAAAATCATTCAAAGTGGTTTGATGTGAAATGCTCCCTTTTACACAAACTTAGTGATTTCTTTAGAATGGTGGTGATAAGAACCAGACATCAATAAAAATATATGGTCATTCTATCACATACAGTATTTACATGTTATTCACTAATGCAAACATGTTGAAATTCTGGTCAAATTTTCCTTTAATGGATACATTATTATTGCCATCATCATCATCATCATCATCATTTTTATCTTCATCTTATTATTATGATTAGAAGTAGTAGAAGTAGTATTTTTTTAATCTTAAAAACACTTTTCACATTTCATAATATAGTTAAGGCTGCTTTTAAAAGAAGTTTGCAGAGTAAACAAACATAAATGATTGAACAAAGAAAACCTGCAAAGCTGAAATCAAATAAATTTCAGTTTTAAACTATCAGCAGAAGATGACTTAAGATTCTTGACTTGTTCAGAACGATCAATGTCTGCAGAATAAACACTGAATTCTACAGCCTTTAGAAGTCTAGTAATTATTGAATTGTCTCTATATCCAATCACACTACACTACTTCAGAAAAAAAGGTTCTTGACCATCAATACGCCAGTACCAGTACTGGGGTGGCACTGAAGAAAGACTTCTCAAATCTTTTGAATCCATCTGAAAGCCATTTTTAAATGTTTGACTTATCTGTGTCAGTTAAATTAGTTTGTAGTCCAGTTTACCTGAGGCAGTGAAGCTGACTATAATTATGCACATCTTAATATAAGGTGTTAATCATGTTAGACCACACCCTCCATCTTAACATTACATTTCTGAAAATGATGAAATCACAAAAATATTCAAGTTTATGTACATACAAAATCAGAAAAAGTTGGGACAGTATGTTAAATGCACTGTGTGTTTGACTTCTATTTAATTGCAGACAGTATAATAAAGATATTTTATGTTTTGTCTGGTCAACTTAATTTAATTTGTTAATCTTAATACACCCAATCCTGCATTTCAGGCCTGCAACACACTGACAGAAATGGTAAAGCATTTACCACTTTTTAATGTTGCCATTCCTTCTCACACACTTAAACGAGGACAGCAAGCATTTCAGTGTTTCATGTATTATTTTGTCCAATTTTCCCCTCAAACGTACCTTATTAAGGTGTGCAACAGTTGACAAAGGGGTTGTCGTCACATTTTTCAATTCAAAATTCTCTACACATTCTCTACTGGGGACAGGTCAAGACTGCAAACATGTTAGTACAGTACATATGTCCTTTTTTCTGCAGACATGCCTTTGTAATGTGTGCAGTATGTGGTTTTGCATTGTCTTGTTGAAAAAAGCATTGAGGTCCAAAGAAAAGATGTTTTCTTGATGGCAGTATATGTTGAACTAAAGCCTCCGTGTACGTTCTGCATTAACGCTGCCTTTACCAAAGGCACTGATGCAAACCCATACAATGACAACCTTGACTTTTGAACTTGTTGCTGATAACAGTCTAGATGGTCCTTTTTGTCTGTGGTCTAAAGCACACAACGCCCATTTCTTCCAAAGTTCTGGAATGCTGATTTGTCTGACTACACTGCACATTTCTACTGCATGATGGTCCATCTTAAATGCCTCTGAGTCCAAAGAAGTTGATGCCACTTCTGAACATGGTTACATAAGGCTTCTTTTTTGCACACTAAAGTTTAAAGGGGCATTTGTGAATGTAACTCTGTACTATAGTGGTTGACAAAAAAATGTCAAAGTAATCCATTGTCTATAGAGTTATATCATCTACTGATGAATCCTGAGGCAGTTCCATCTGATGGATCACATTGGAAACCTTCTTGTTGTAACACATGCATATTAAAACAATGTTGAAGCTTAGGCTTGGGCCCTTGACCTTTATGCCCTGAAATTAAACTGAAATTGTTTAATTATATTATGCACTGCAAATCTCTTCCAATCTTGTTTTTAAACAATGCAATAATTTTCTCTCACATCTATTAACAAACTGGATGTCTATGTTACAGGCAATGTGTAGAAACCCGGCATTCTATAGAATACCTAGGCAATGTATACTATCCCTGTTGTTTTTAGGCAAGGTATGAAATATCTGCGTGGTTCTATACTTTTCCTAGGCATTACATAAAATGCCTAGGTATTATAAAGAATGACAAGAACTGCTCAGGCAAAGTGTGAAAGGCATGTTTACGTCACAAAGAATGTAAATGTAACTGAAAATAAAGTAACGTCTATCATACTTGGGTACTATAAAGGACATATCAGACCAGTTGGACAGTCGTAAAATAAACAATTATATATATACAATGTCCGTTACATATTTTTGGCCGTAAGATATCTTATGGATCCGTAACATATGTTACGGTTTTTACCCAACAGTTCCCCAGCAGTTTCATACTTTATTTAGTATAAAGTATGTAAAGGATCAGTAAGATATCTTATGGATTTACTGTTTGTCCGTCTCACATCTTATACGAAAGGGTGGTATTGGGATTGGGATTGGTATTGTGATTGGGATTGGGATGGGGGTTTGGATTGGTATTGGTATTGGGATTCACGGTTTTATTGTTTACGGAAAGTGTGAAACGGACTCGTCAAGAACAGTAAGAAATATTATGGATCCGTAAAATACATTACGGATCCTTTTCATATCTTGGTG
>BRDA01073602.1:17500-21290 GCA_036984385.1 Crenuchus spilurus | reverse complement strand
GGTGTAAAACTGCGTTTGCATGTGGACGAAAGGCCCAAACGCATAAAAATATATGCGTTTATTGAAATATCCGGCTACGTGTGGACAAGGCCTGAATTGCCATTGACAGCTGAATTGTAACTCTGTATTTACTCTGTCTTTTACATGAAGCAACCATATCATGTGCAGAGGTGTTTCTTATAATACATACCAAACATTTTCTCACTCAACTGAGACCAGGACACCCATAACATCATAGTGCTTCCTTGTACACCGCAAGGAAACAGTAGCTATGACATCACTACACTGACTTTAGAAATTCCAAAACAAAAATGTTGACATTGAGAAGAGTTACTAAACAGGAGAGTACGTCTACTATTGTATCTGCAAAAAAATGACTATTCTTAAAAAGCTTTAATAGTTTAATTCAAAAGGATTTTGTATTTTTTATTTATTACACATAAAGTGACTCATTTCAAGCCTTTTTGTTTTAATGTTGATCAGTATGACTGATAGCTTATGAGTTGGTGGCCAATCAAGTAATATGATGGTCAGTAGTAGTTTTGGCACTGTGGGCAGCTGCTGGAAATGTAAATGAGCATCTCCATAAAACTTGTCAGCAGATGGAAGCATGAAGTGCTCTAAACATTCATTAGATGGCTGTGTTGACTTTGTGGACCAGCACCAGTAGAACACATGGCATGACAAACCACAGACTGCAGAAACTTCACACTGGACTTCAGACACCTTGGATTCTCTCTTTAGTCCAGGTAAGACACTTCTGATGTTGTCTCTGGTTCAGTAGTGTTGATATTATATCAAATGTTCTAATAAGTTGAAATTCTGGATTTCTGATTTTCATGAGCTATAAGCCATACTGATCAACATTAAAACAAAAAAAAGGCTTAAAATATGTCGCTTTGTATGTAATGAGTTTTATTACCTTCACTAAATAAACTGATATTTTCATATTTATTCAAAGAACCAACTTTCTAATGACTAACAGAAGTGAGTATGGCATTTATTGGAAGGAAACACTATTCTGATGCCAGTGACAACATGGGTGGGTGAACAATAAGGCTTTTGTCACTAGCTTTAGTGTCACACCAAAAAGAGAAGCCATTGTGCTTTCGAAAGGATCCTTATAGGTCATGTCCTGGATGTGTAACAGATACATTGCCTCGGCTAAAGAGTGGCACACAATCCAAACCAAAACTGTGTCACAGTTTAGTAAAGAAAATTAGTTTTTGGGTTATAAGCCACGGATGCGGAAGACCTATTTCCTCTGAATACACCTCTCAAATATTGACCTTAAAAAATGAAACATTAGACTTTAGGATGGGTTTGGGGTGTTTGTTTTAATCATGAAAATACATGCCTCCATCCCTGAAAAATAAAAATGTATTGTTTTTTTTTCCATTTATCGTTGGAGACAGAACATTTTGAGAGCACAAAGTTGACACTTTTTGTACATGGGTTTTAGGCACTTGGAATTACAATAAACATTCCCTTCTTAGCAAAAATAAAATGTCTTTGGTCCTTTAAACAACGTAGAGAGGAAAACAGAGCTTGATTGAAACCACAGTCAGGCGAAGGGAGAGAAAAAAACATGTATAACTAAGTCGTTGCCTCAAAAATGCAGCCTTTTCTTTAAACTCCCAAGCCTTTTACATGGTATATAGGCAGAAAAATGCTGCAAACTCCAAGCTGTAATAATTGCTACATTGGAAGACCATATGTTCCACATCCAGACAGCGAAAACATATCTGAGAATGCAATAGAATATGCATTAGAATTGGCTCATATCAGACATACAGCAGTGAATGATTAGTCCATCACCAGCTTTCCATTCAGCTTGTCCAATGTTTATAACCTCATTTACATTGTGGAGACCAAAACAACTAGCATTTTGACTGTTTGCATATCGCCCCTTAGGATGCTGGGTGGGTCTCTCTGTGGATCAGTTGCAGGGAAGCCAAGTCTGGTAGGAGTTACTGCAGGTATGGACCAGCGGCTGCACATGAGCGATGTAGTAATTATTAAAGTTAATATCCCGTACGTAAGGAGCCGGCTGGTAATAGCATGTGACGTTGGTAACAGTGGGGATGGCGTTCTGCTCAGCCAGCACTCGCAATGCCAACATGGAGATAAGATTTAACGTTTGACGCCGCTCATGTCCCATTAGGCACACCGTACTTTCGTTGACCACATGGTACAGTGTTACTAGACAGTCATAGCGCTTGTGTTCCATGCCTGCAAAGTGGTTCTGCAGATAGGCCTCCAGCTTCCTTTGTTGCTCATTGATGTCAGAAAAGTCAATGAAAAACCGTGAGCACATGTAGCGCTGGAGAGACTTCATCTCGGCCTCCGACCTGGGCTGGAAACCCCGAACCAGAAGGTGACAGTACTTCAAGAGGCCACCACCCCGGATCTCCTCCGGGCTTCGTGTCGCGATAATCTTATCACGCAGATGACCGAGGGCCTGCTCAAAGTCCCCAAAAACGCTTTCCCCCAGCACTGTGGGGTGAAAGTTCTCAGACATCGGCGTCTCCGAACACCGGTCAAAGAGCAGCAGCGAGTCCAGGCCTATTTGGAAGGAGTCCACGCTGAACTCAAACTGCCGCCTCAGAGAGTCCACGAACTTAAGCTCCACGTTCTTGCCTGTGTTGTTGGAGAGTGAAATGAGGCTCCAGCGGTCGGTGTCGTTGCAAACCTTCACCAACTTCTGCACATAAGCCTCTTTGAGAGTAAGCGCTGTGATCCGTTCTTTACTGACACCCTGCGGGAGGAAGTCCAGAAGGCAGTCCAGAACCACGTCCTTAACCAGACGAAAAGCCTGGTCGTCAGACAGCGAAACTCCAAAGATCAGGTCCAAGTCCTTATAGCCCAGTCCTGTGTCCTGATGCAGAACGTGACTGGCGGCAGAGCCGTTCAACCTCACGTCCCGTACGGCGACTCCTCTCTCCTCCAGCCGTGCACGTACAACCTAGAAACACAAAACAACATTTTAGCATTTGACAGTAAAAAGAAATACACTCATTGTCCATTTTAGCATTTTAGCAAGGTGCACTTTGTAGTCCTACAATTATAACCTGTAGTTAATAATCTCTGCACATTTTGTTCCCCCTGTTCTTCAATGGTCAGGACACACAGCAGGAGGATCATTCTCAGTTTCACTGATGTGGTGGTGGTGTGTTAGTGTATGTTACAGTGGATCAGACACAGATTAAGATTCACCTTTTTGCCAATTTGTGCCAGAAGCGGTGGGCAACCCTTATCCACTGGCATTTTGGGAGCAGTTGGCGGGTTAGGTGCCTTGCTCAAGGGCACTTCACTCATGTCCTGCCTGGTGATCGAACCAGCGACCTTCTCGTCACAAGACCACATCCTTACCACTAGGCCATGGCAGCCCCATAACAACTTTGCCCAGATTGGGACTTGAACCCAATACCTCATCACTGAGTCAACCATGCTTACCACTAAGGCACCATGCTGCCAGCAGAGCTGCTGATGTTTTTAAACACCTCAGTGTCACTGCTGGAGGGAATTCAGTGCAGCGGTCAACATTATCCACCCTGTGTGTACCTAATGAAGTGGACAATAAGTGTAATTCACACAGGGAGTGTACCAGTTGGTATTAGTACTTCAAGTTCCTCTTGCCTTTAGCTTTGTATACATAATAACTGAGGGATAATACTTGTTCATGACCTAAAGAAATTCAATATCATGTGACCCACTTTGCGACAGGTTAACTGTTCCATCAAATTACCATGACGTCAATGTTCACATAAGAACCATTTTGCTCAATTAC
>BRDA01073602.1:0-12500 GCA_036984385.1 Crenuchus spilurus | reverse complement strand
CTTTGGAGATGTTCTAGTAAAGTATAAGAAACATTACTGTTTTTAAAATAACGGTAAAGTAAAAAAGTGTTAAAACATCACAGTTCTATAATCATACTGCAACACTACTATATCTGCAAAATGCCTCCTAAACAAGTGTTTCCTTTTTAACAGTCACAGCATCTACTATATCATGTTATCATCTCACTTCTATCTGTCACCATCTCAATCAGTTGCTTAAGGTCAATAAGCAGAAATTTGCATGAACTTAATCAGGAAAATGTTAAAGATGTCAAAAGGACATGTCCAGATACACATGATAAGTCAGAATCTGTCTTAGAGTTTAAAAGCCTTTTATTTGAAAAATAAAAATTTATTTCCTTACGGTTGTGCAGCTAAATTGGTTCCCACCTTCAGGTGCTTCCAATGTGGACAATCAGGTCCAATTGTTTCTGCAAGGTTGTTGTGAGGGTGTTGCTAAGCAGCTACTCTGGGTTTTAGGTTGAATGTTACTAAAGTGTGTACTATGGTATCTCAAGCTGTTTCTATGATGTTGGTTAGTGGTTGCTAGGTTGTTGCTAGGTAGTTACTATGGTATCTCATGCAGTTGCTTATCGGTTGCTAGATTGTTGCTAGGCAGTTGCTATGGTATCTCAGGTGGTTGCCAAGATGTTGTTTAGTGGTTTCTAGGTAGTTGCTAGGCAATTACTATAGTATCCGAGGTGATTTCTATGGTATCTCAGGCAATTCCCATGATGTTGTTTAGTGGTTGCTAAGTTGTAACTAGGCAGTTATTATGGTATCCCAGGTGATTGCTATGGTATGTCAGGAGGTTGCCATGATGTTGTTTAATGATTGCTAGGTTGTTGTAATGGTATCCCATGTGGTTGCTATAGTATGCTGGGTTTTTACCATTATGTTACTATGGTATCTAAGGTAGCTGCTGTGATTTCTCAGGTGGTTGCCATGAAGTTGCTTAGTGGTTGATAGGTAGTTGCTTAGTATGTCAGTTGGTTGCCATGGTGTATCATGTATTCTAATGAATTAAACAATCAAAATGGCAAACAATGGAACTAATGACTCATTGTTATCTTTTAGGGATGAATCAAATACAGAGTGTTGTGTGGAGTCAAATAAGGAAAACACATTGTTGAGTTTTATGTTTCATTTTGTATGTTGAAATCTCAAAAAAAGAACCGACAGCCAAGTGACATTTAGTGCGTCTAAAAAATCTATTTGGATCAAACTCGGAGTACATGATTTGCTTATTCAAAGTGATATTGGGGTACACACAGAACGTGTTCGGCAAGATAAAGATAACTAAAAGAGAATCCTGCCAAAGCTAATGGCCCAGAGGCAAAGGACAGAGCAGGAGTTGCAACAAACTCATTATTAGCATTTTGAATCTCATTATTCTGGCATTGCATCTCATAATTATTATACTTTATCTCATTGTTAAGACTTTCTATTATTATGACTTTGCATTGCATATTTGTGACTTTTTATCTCATAATTGTGACTTTGCCTCTCAATATTGACTTTATATCTCAATTAATTGTATCTCATAATTATGACTTTGTATCTCATAACTGTGACTTTGAATTTCATAATTTTGACTTTCCTGCTCAATATTATGACTACATATCTCAATTAATTGTATCTCATAATTATGACTTTGTATCTCATAATTGTGATTTTGCCTCAATATTATGACTTTATATCTCAATTAATTGTATCTCATAATGATGGCTTTATATCTCATAATTGTGACTTTACCTCTCAATGTAATGACTTTATATCTCAATTAATTGTATCTCATAATGATGACTTTATATGTCATATTTGTGACTTTGTATCTCATAATTGTGACTTTGCCTCTCAATATTATGACTATATCTCAATTAATTGTATCTCATAATTATGACTTTGTATCTCATAACTGTGACTTTGAATCTCATAATTGTGACTTTCCTGCTCAATATTATGACTTCATATCTCAATTAATTGCATCTCATAATTATGACTTCGTATCTCATAATTGTGATTTTGCCTCTCAATATTATGACTTTATATCTCAATTAATTGTATCTCATAATGATGACTTTATATCTCATATTTGTGACTATGTATCTCATAATTGTGACTTTGCCTCTCAATATTATGACTTTATATCTCAATTAATTGTATCTCATACTTATGACTTTGTATCTCATAATTGCGACTTTGCCTCTCAATATTATGACTTTATATCTCAATTAATTGCATATCATAATGACTATATCTCATATTTGTGACTTTGAATCTCATAATTGTGACTTTGAGTCTCATAGTTATCACTTTAAATCTCATTATTATGATTTTGTATCTACTTTTTAACACTTTTTTCTTAATATTATGACTTTGTGTCGCAGCATTACGACTGATTTTCATAAGTGATAGTGAGTGGTCTTAAAAATCTATTCAGATCAAGTTTGGAGCACATTCTTTGTTTATTCAAAATAATATTGGGGTACACAGAGACCGTGTTCACCATGATAAAGTTCCCAAGGGTCCTACGATGCTGCCCAAAAGGGAATCCTGCCAAAGCTAACTGCCTAGAGGCCAAGAACAGAGCAGCAGTCACAAGAATGTCTGAGTCATTAACATAGCACTTAAATTAGCTAAGCATGGCATATTCGCTGTCCACTGACTCAAGGTGCAAAGGCTAAAAATGTTTTGCTTATTCTAGACTTTGTCCAAGAAACACTGACAGTTAAAACTGCCTAAAACAGTCTTCTTTTCTTTTAGTGTCCTTGACCACAGGGTAGTGCATCTTCAATGGACTTTGGTGATCTGATACTTTTCTAATCTGCTTTACTGTGGTGAGGGTGGGGACTTATGGGAAGAGTTATGTCCATGATTATGAGTAGGGGAAACAATTTTAGATTATATTACAAAAAAAAACAGCCATATCTGACACAATGTGAAATAGCACATAGCAATATCTCACACACTGTTACACAACACTGTGAAAACAGAAAGGCACATTCAGTAGACAGATGAGAGCTTTCTTACCCACTGCAATAAGAGTCTATAACAAGTCTCATTACTACAGAGACTGTACCGATCTGCTTCTGTCTGAACTGTGCTCTATCACATCATATTGCAATATATAGGAGACTCTTCTGTGTAATATTTCAGATATTATGATACTTTAACTACACACTATAGACTGTAAACATGGCTGACACTGCTGTTATTGTGAATTAAACTCATATTTAGTGTAATAACTGAGCTCCAAACTTGTCATACATGTAAATATGTTAGTAGATCTTCTTTTTATTTTATTTTATTGTCTTGTATCCTATTGTTACTTATGTCTGTTCTTATTTGTGGCTAATATATGTATGTTTATGTCTGTCTGTCTGTCTAAAAGAGCACACCCGATGGCATCTGCATTGCCAATTTCACCTCAGACCTAAACTGAAAAAGTGACTTACACAGTAAATCTGCCAGTGTTAAATCAACACTATTAGAGTTAAATTAACACTGGGAGTTTTATATTTAGTATTATATTTACTGTGTAGAAAGTCATCTGGTTCCATTGAGTCCCATTAAAAGCAAACTAAGCTATCATTTTATTTGTGTGTAGATAGATAGATAGATAGAAAGAAAGAAAGAAAGAAAGAAAGAAAGAAAATGGGACAGCATAGCTATATAGGGTCACCCTTATCGCCCATAATACATCAAACACCCTTCATTACACATATACATATACTGTATCTAATATAAGATATATATATATATATATATATATATATATATATATATATATATATATATATAGTTGTTTTTTAATGGAAGTCAATGGAACTAGACGTCTTTCTAATTAATTATATATATATATGCAAGTACGTTATACGTATAATGACGTCTCACATTCAGGTTGACGCTTGTCTTTAGTTTTACCTGCACGATTTGTCGAGGTTGGACAGAAAGAGTAGGGAAGTTTCCTCGTCCGTGAATTGGAACCGTCTCTCCAAGAATAGAGTCCAAACGCTGCACCTGCTCCCAGGATAAGACACAAAACCTCCGGCTCTGCTCCGAGGCATCACCCGCTGACATGACGGTAACCGAGTAAAGCGGTGAGGAGACACAGATCTAACAACGCTGCTCTGCTTTCTGAAGTCTCCGTCTTTATTCCTCCTCTCAGCACTGATGTTCACCTGCTGAAAAGCTTCTGGCCACGTTTAACTCTAAATTCACTAAGTGATACTTGCACTCCAGCAACGTATACTGCCTCAGCCTCATTCACAACTTCTACAACTTCTCTGCGCCAGCACTACTGTTTTATTGACCTCATTTACATATTCCCACGCTGATTGGTCGAGCCGCTTATGAATTATTCACACTCTCTCTATAGGGCTCTGGTTTTGTCTCGCGTGGGAGGAGCTAAAGCTTTCATATGACATACTAAAGGCTCTAGATTCTGTAACCCATTTCTGCTGTGAAATAAAGGCCATAAACTTATTACATCATAATTATGATTTTAAATCTCATTATTATTACGTTGAGTCTCACAATTACGACTTAGTATTTAATTATTGACATAATTATTACCTCAAATCTCAATAATTTTTTTATTTCATTATTTTCAATTTGTATCTATTATTATGTCTTTATTTCTCATACACAGAACTACCGACTTCAAGTGGCAGAAATGGGCTTCCATAGAAACTCATTCAACCTATAATCAGACTAGGACAGTTATTACTGAGGCACAATTTACAAAGACATTTTTTGGTCATTTTAAAATGAACTAGAGACTCTATTTGTGTAATTGTTTTGAATAAATAGAGCATTTCTGTATTCAGACAGAGGAAGGTGTTTGGGTGGGAAAGGGGTAAAAGTAAAGTAATAGTGTATAGATAGTTTAGTGAGGTTGTGTTTTTCTGTTTTATTATTTCTTGATTGGTGAAGAAAGAAGTCTGCATTCTTTTGACATATATTTTCATTATTCTGTTGCTCTATACGCTCACATTCCAAAAATTCTGCTCGGATAATAAAAATATCAAAATATTGTTCAGTAATTATGAACCCTTAAGTACAAAATTGGGCAGTCATACTGTTGAGACTTGTTTATGAGTGCTTGAGTATATTTAAGTCAGATTTTATTTAAATTTAATATAGTGTGATAAGCCAATGGGAGGCTTATCACTCACTTTGCTTTTTCCACTCAAGATAAATCATTATGTGTGTTTCCATTTGTACTTATGTACTTATGTGATTGACCTTTATGCTGCAGACATACTGGAGCGTGTACAGTGCCACTTCAAAAATTAGAATATTGTGAAAACGTTCATTTTGGTTCATAATTTAATTCAAAAATATAAACTGTCATATATTGTATATTAAATCCACATAAAGTGATATATTTCAAGTCTTTTTATTTTGTTTTGAAGTTGATCAGTGTGGCCAGAATTAGAATATTTGAGTACATTTCTGCACTGTCCTGGGCTTAGCTAGGACAGTGTTTAATGCCCTGAACTCACCGTAACCCTGATCAGGATTAAGCAGAATATAATAAATAGATAGATGGATGGAGTAAAATTCCTATTCAAACAGTTTCAACATTACAAACAAAATAGGCTTGAAACATGTCACCTTATGTATATTGAATACACAATATGACAGTCTATGTGATTGATTTTGGATCTAAGGGAAAAACGTTAAATCTGGACGTCATTTTACAGAACTAGTTTTGCGAAGTTTGTTATGTAAGTGTATTTTATTGCTCTTCAGAAGTATTGACAGAAGGGAAGTTCATCTAGCCTTAAGTTTCAGACTGACACTGTAAATCATTCTGACTTAACAGACTATGGCTGCATAATTAAATGAACTCCGTCTGTAACTTGTGGCTTTGTGGCAGGCAGTGTTTGTTTGACAGTACTGAGACTACAAACTACTGCTGAGAATCTACTGCTCCGAGTGACTTCCCAAAAGAAAAACAAAACTAGAGAAAATGATGGCCGAGGGACACTTCTTACATGGATGTTAACAGAATCTAACTGAACACAGCTGTACATTTCTAACACACTGACATTCTCAGGAAACACTGAAGAAAATATGTGAAGATATTTTGAAGTCAGGCATGGATTTGATTTGTTTTAATAAAATGTAGCCAGTTTCTGAACCAAGTATATATCTACACTGAGGACACATGGGGACATCCCTACTGCTTTATAAAACAGCTGATTTTATCCCTGACTGCAGCATCCTTGTTTGCCATTTTGCTTCCTCTGGGACTGTTTTTGCTGCAGCACCCTTTAAAAACTTAACCAGAGACATCATGTTTTGGAAAAATAGCCTCAGACTGGTCAAACAGATACTTTATCTAATGTTCAACACCAATTGACTTAACCAATGCAGTCATACACACGGAACCTCTTCCTTTCAGTATATTTCCAGGACTATGTGCTGAATTCTTGATTCATGAAAGGGAACGCAAACTTGAGGTGTATTTAAATGCAATACCTAGTACTTTTCAAAGTAAAGTTGCACCCATAGTACCAAACATTAGATGATGGTGATGGCAGCACTTATCATAGCTCTAAATACTGTTAGACAATATGGGCTAATTGGTTTGGATTCATTAAAGAATGATGATATGCAGTGTCATGAGTAACCCAGAGGATGGGTTTAATACATTTCAGGTGCAGTCTGGTCTACGCCCATGAAAGCAGTGATAAAACCAAACTCAAATACAAGTACCTTTGGAACACTGAGCAACAGTCCAGTTCTTTTTCTTCTTAGTCTAGGTAAGACACTTCTGATGTTGTCTCTGGTTCAGGAGTGTACATATTAGGAATGTGGCAGTTGTAGCTGAGAGATACACAGTATTTATACTGTTTGAGTAGTAATTTACTAATGAAGTGAGTGTACATTGTACATAAGCATCTCTGTAAATGTTCTGAGTCACTACCGCTCAAAAGTTTGGGATCACACATTAAACTGAACATCTGTGACAACCTGGACTTTTATTTCTGTGTGTTTTTGTTTTGATTTGATTATAAAATCCACAAATTCTGCTGCATCAGATACTCAAACGTTTATGTTAGAAGAGTGAGGTAGGACAGAGTCATGTCCAGTAATGTCTCACACACAGTGTGTCAAAACTTCTGGTGGAGATTAAACAGCTGTAGAAAACCTTCTAAATTCACCATCAACAACCTGTGGACTAAACACAGTGACACTGGTCTGCCTGACCTTTCTACCATAGAAGACTGAGTATCTGGAGCAGCGGCATTTGTGGAATGTATTATAGTCTAGAAAAATAAAATAAAAATAACAACAACAATATTACTACTACTACTACTTATAATAATAATAATAATAATAATAATAATAATAATAATAATAATAATAATAATAATAATAATAATAATAGGGCCCTTCTTAAATAAAAGTATAGATTGTCATGGAAAATCCTGGATGATCCCAAACTTTTTGAGTAATAATAACTAATAATCATACATATTGGTTAACTTTATAAAACATGTCTTGAACTATGTCATTGTACATAATGAATATAAAATATATGACAGTTTACCTTTTTGAATTAAATTCTGAACAAAAATGATGTTTTTATGACATTCTAATTTTCTGGTGTAAGACTGTAGTTACTACTGTGTGTGTAAATGAGTGAAAGAAAGAGACATAGATTAGAGAGATTATAGAATTGTTTACTGCTTCTTGGATCTGAGTAGAGGTGATCCTTCTCACATTCCAGTGATAACTAACTTCAGCTGGCCAAGCAGCAGTAACTGTTGGTCGTTAAGTGGCCCCAACAGGGGGATGAACAGGTGGCAATATGCAACGCCTTCGTCACTAGCCTATAAAAAACCTGCCATGAGGCAAGCAGACTGTGAGGGAGATGACCCTGGCCTGGCCTGAATTAGAACACATTTGGAAGGGAGCGAAACAAAGATTGCTCAGCATTTGTAACCTCATCATAAAATACAACACTTTCAAGGATGTGATGCTGAGTGATTACCAAGCAATCAAACACTACTGGAATATATATATATATATATATATATAATGTGTGTGTGTGTGTGTGTGTGTATTAGGGCCGGGACTTTAACGCGTTAATTTTGATTAATTAATTACAAAGGTTTTAACGCGTTAAAAATTTTATCGCAATTAATCACATTTTTTTTAAGTTTGAAGGCGGAACCTTTGTATTTGCGTGTTGTAGCACGCCTGTAAATCTGATGCACAAGTGACATCCGCAAACAACAATGGACGAGCGACATCGGCAAACTGCAACAATGGACTACGAAGCCGCTTCTCTTGGTCCACTGAGGGACAACTTTAGCTTTAAAAATCATTCTGATGGGACTTTCGAAAAGAGTATTGTTGTTTGCAAGTTGTTTAAAAAGAAATTTGCTTATCACCGAAGCTACTCAAGCCTAAAATACCATCTCAATGCCAAACATGTTGCGGCAAGCACAGCTAATGTCAGCACAGCTAATGTCAGCATCCCCAGCAGCGGTAAAAAGTAAACGCTCCAGCCAGTCCACATTAGACCAGATGACAAGATGTTAAACTACCACAAGAGTCACAGTATTGTATAGTTATTTTACTTATTTTTAATTTTTACAGTTCTTTTTTTTATTTTTCAAATAAGTTAAACACTCAGGGGTTCCTGAAATACTTGAAATCTGAATAAATATTATAGCACTTTGCCAAATCTGTTGGTTTAATAACAAAAAAAAAAATCAAAAAGCAATAAACATGTTTGCTGTTAAGCATACACTGTGTCTATTAATTAAAAATTTTAGTAGCAAAAGGATTTTTTAAATTGAAAATGTTTAATTTGTTGATATATGGTTTGCGATTAATTGCGATTAATTAATTAGACCCTGAAATTAACTTGATTAAAATTTTTAATCGAGTCCCATCACTTATATATATATATATATATATATATGTGTGTGTGTGTGTGTGAATAGCTCTTGTGAGCAGGCTGAATAGAGGTTCATATCCAGTAACTAGGAGTAGATATATTTAATTCAAAAAGATACGTTGTAATATACTTTATATTCATTACGCATAATGTGACAAAGCTGTTGTTTTATTTTAATGTTGATGAATGTGGCTTATAGCTCATGAGTTGGCTGACCAATCAAGCACAGTAATATTATGGTCAGTAGTAGTTTTGGCACTGTGGGCAGCTGCTGGCAAAAATTTTCATCTTCATAAAGTTTGTCAGCAGATGGAAGCATAAAGTGCTCTAAAAGTTCCTGGTAGATGACTGTTCTGACTTTGGACTTGATCAAACACAGTGGACCAACACCAGCAGATGACATGACACCTCAAACCATCACAGACTGCAGAAACTTCACACTGGACTTCAGACACTGAAGTGACTGACAATGTCATGAGTAACCCAGAGGATGAGTTTAATACATTTCAGGTGCAGTCTGGTTTAGCACATTAAAGCAGTGGAAAAACCAAACTCAAATACAAGTACTTTTGGAACACTGTGGACTTTGTAGTACTGAGTAACGGTCCAGTTCTTTGTCTTCTTAGTCCAGGTAAGACACTTCTGATGTTGTCTCTGGTTCATGAGTGTTGATATTAGGAATGTAGCAGTTGTAGCTGAGAGATACACAGTATTTATACTGTTTAATAGTCATTTACTCAAACTCATAGTGAAATATTCTATTAATTTGACAGTCTGGATTTCTGATTTTCACAAGCCATACTGGTCAACATTAAAACAAAAAAGGCTTTAAATATGTGTAATGAATATAAAATATGAGTTAATTTTTGTCAATTAAATTATAAACCAAAATGATCTTTTTCACAATATTCACATTTTTCGATGTATGATTGTGTGTTTAAGGTTATATACAAGGTTGATCATTTGTTAGTCATGCTTTAGCAGAGCAGGTGTTTTATCTGTGTGTTCTATGAGCTGTGAGTCTTGTGGGTGGAGATGGATTTTTGCTTTATTTGATCACTCCCTAAGTTGTCACAGCCCACACAGCACAAACAAAGTACTTACTAGGGTTGTCTGATATTTTCCCTGCTCTACAGGGCTGAATTCTAAAGGAAATACATAAAAAAATGTCATGCATACTTGTGGATCTTGCTTATTTTTCATAGATTCAAATAACAAAAATCTCCAACACTGATACAAACCAATATCTAATGATCTATAACTCAGAACATTTACAGAGATGCTTATGTACAATGTACACTCACTGGCCACTTCATTAGGTACATGGTCCATTTTAGCTCAACTGACCATACATGTGCACTTTGTAATTCTACAATAACAGACTATAGTCCATCTGTTTCTCTTTGTTAGCCTCATTTCAGCCTGTGCTTCAATGGTCACGACTCACACAGGACCACCCACAGAGCTGGGGGATCATTCTCAGTGACACTGACGTGGTGGTGGTGTATTAGTGTGTTAAAGTGGATCAGACACAGCAGAACTGCTGATGTTTTTAAACACCTCAGTGTCACTGCTGGAGTGAAAATAGTGCACCAACCAGCCAACAGCATCTTGTGAGCACCAGTGAAGGACTAGAGGACCAACACAAACTGTGCAGCAACAGATGAGCTACTGTTTCTGACTTTACATCTACAAGGTGGACCAACAAGGCAGAGTGTGTCTAATAGAGTGGACAGTGAGTGGACACAGTGTTTAACATCTCCAGCAGCTCTGCTGAACAACGCTGAGTAACACACCACCACCACATCAGTGTTACTCCAGTGCTGAGAATGATCCACCACTGCTCTAAGGTGATCCTGACCATTGGAGAACAGGGCAAACAAAGTATACAGAGAAACAGATGGACTACAGTCTGTAAAAGTGCAACTATATGGTCAGTGGAGCTAAAATGGACAATGAGTGGAGATAAAAAGTATGTATACCAAATGAAGTGGTCAACAATGTATTTGTTAGTCTAAACTAATCAGTTTGGAGGAGCTGCAGGCCATTAGTAAGAACCCACAGCTGTCTCACTGCAATGACAACAGAGCAGGAGAATGTCACAAGATTGACATCACGGTGCAAAATAAAGCCGTAAATAGCTGTGACTAAACAGAGCTTGATGTAATGACACCGAGTACTCTGCTTTACACTCATCCACAAGTGGTGTTTAATTAGAGTTTGAGGTTATTATGTCATGCATTGTGAATTACAACAAACAACATCTTTACTTTTCATGGACTTATGCATAACCCAGTTTCTAGTCCATAATTGAGAATAAGCTGCAAACCTGTTGTCTGTGTAATCCCTCTTTTCGTAAAGAAAGACTTCCTTATTTCTCACTTAAATCATGTGAGCATTTTATGACTAGGATTACAAATGGGGAAAAGAGCAACTCTGCAGATGATGTACACAGCTTTACGTGGTTTTACATTATGTGAGCAGTCAGAACACTGCAGAAAATGGACTATAGACAAAAATTCTGCGCCTCTCATTCAGTGTTTATTCTGACATCAATGGTTTTCAAAAAGACTTTGTCCTGAATTCATCCCAAAAGTATGAAATGGAGCAGTAAACACAGTTCCACTGCACCACAGCTCAAAGCTGGGGGTGTTTATACCGCTCTAGCCCATGCCTGGCATTCAACATGGTGCCAACAGGTTCATGTTTAGTCCTATTCTATTGGCAGTAGTTCTCTACAGAGACTAGACAAGCTGTGCGTGTGCATATTTGTACATCCGTGTCAAAGTAGCTGAAGGCATTCATTAGAAGGGATGTTCACAAACATTTGGACATAAAGTGTATTACAGATATTAATCTCTAAAATCTCTAAAAGCACAACTTCAGAGACGAGGGAAACAAATTTTAAGCCCTGCTAGGTTTGTATTTAATGTACATGGGTGCTCTAGGGTCATTCCTTCTTCTACAGAAGCTCCTTTGTGATTTTATTTCCGTCCAGATCCACCAAGTCTCTGTTTTTCTCCTCCTACTGTGACTGAATTATCTACTAGTGTTTAGCTAATTCAGAGCTCATCTAATCATTTTAGCCCAGCTAACAAAAGAACGTTGCAAGAACATTGCGAGAACGTTCCATTTAGGTGATACTAACGTTTACAGAACGTTATGGTGTGGAGTTCTTGCTTGGTTTTCAGAATGTTAGGTGTGAACATTAGTCTAGAATGTTCTTTGAACATTCCCTTAATTGTTAGGCTAACGTTAAGTAGGAACGTTATATCAAGGCTTGTTCAAACTTTAGTCAAAACCTTCAAAGAACGCTCCAGGAATGTTGTCATTTAACAGAACCATGCAAGAACAATACCAGAACATTAGTTTAACGTTCGGTGTTACATGGGAGTCCTGCATGATACAAATCTTTTTGATTGTATACACACATGTTGTTTGAACATAAATAATTTTGGTTGCATTTAGTCTCCTAGCTGACAGATCCATCAAACACCTTCACCAACCACAAGCCTACACATACTGCTGCTTTACAAGAGTCACTCAATAATATACACCTCTCAAAAAAATAAAG
>BRDA01073596.1:0-10833 GCA_036984385.1 Crenuchus spilurus | reverse complement strand
GTCACAAGTCACTCTGGCAGTTCTACACTGCTATCATCCCAAATTCATATTTTGTGTGTGTGTCTGTGTGTGTGTGTGTGTGTGTGTGTGTGTGTGTGTCATAAAACAGGAGGAAAATACAGATTAATGTCAAAGAGCAGTGACATCAAAAGTTATCTGTATAGAATTTAATATTGCAGTGCTACTGGCTCGTTGGGCTGGACGCGCGGAAGACGCCACTCTCTGTAAGCAGTGACTCACTGTAAATATGGTTCGGATGGATAGGAGGTGTGTGTGAGGGTTCACACCCACTGTATATCATCCCTCACTGGCCTGTGTTGCTGCTATTTGAGCTGGTGTCGGTATTTCTATAGTTGTCTAAAGCGAATGGTTTCTCCTTCACAAAGACGTCACAGTACATACATACATACATACATACATCAGGTTTTGAACAGCTGTAATTATGTTCAGAATGGCTCATTTGGGACTGCCCACAACTTCTGCATTAATCTTATTGCATCAATCATATTATTTTCTTGTCTGTATTTGGGCTAAATGTGGTCAGAAAGATACCATGTTGGGCAAAATTTGGTCCAAATTCGATGACTGAAAATAGCTAAATATTAAACTTCTATTTTTGGGCTAAGTTTGGTCCAAATCGACTGACTGAAAACAGCAAAATATTAAACTTCTATTTTTGGGATAAATTTGGACCAAATACAACTGACTGAAAACAGCAAAATATTAAATGTCTATTTTTAACTAAGTTTGGTCCAAATCTGATTGAAAACAGCAATATTAAATGTCTATTTTTGGGCTAAATTTGGTCCAAATCCGACAGACTGAAAACAGCCAAATATTAAACTTTATTTTTGGGCTAAATTTGGTCCAAATCCAACTGACTGAAACCGGCTAAATATTAAACGTCTATTTTTGGGCTAAATTTGGTCCAAATCTGACTGACTGAAAACAGCAAAATATCAAATGTCTATTTTTGGGCTAAATTTGGTCCAAATCTGACTGACTGAAAACAGCTAAATATTAAATGTCCATTTCTGGGCTAAATTTGGTCCAAGTCTGATGGACTGAAAACTGCCCAATTTTCAACATCTATTTTTGGGCTAAATAAAGACCACGACCGATCGACCAGATTTAGCCCAAAAAAACAACGTCCATATGACGTCTGGTGCTTGGTGGGAAAATGGCTGAACGTTTACGGAGATTTTCCATATGCACCATGCAAAGGTTAGGTGAGGCAGATTCATGCTAGCAGTTGCTGCTGTCTAGACACACACAACCTGATACCCTTGCCCAAATCCTATCCTGCCCATGTCTCAGGAAATACACACAGAGTGGTAAATAAAGGCCTTCTGCTTCACTTCCCAAAATACTCAGGCATGTCTAAAGATAGTGAGATGTGCTGTACGCCAGTGGCATGATTAGACACATGCTAATACCCTGCTTATGCTAGCTCTGTTCCCATTCCTTAGCTTGCCCTCCCACACCTCAACTTGCGCTCCAAACTCTTGGCTCTGTTGAGAGAATGCAAAAGGCAGCTGCCTACATGGCTCTGTCAGCAGCATGGCTCAGCTTTAGCCCTTTGCTAACAGTGTATGCAGTTACCATGCTAATGCTAAAATAGGTCACAAAGCCTGTCAGCTGTCTTGAACAAAACCAGTAGTGCTTGTTGCAGTGTTTCTGCAATTGAAAACCCATCTGTTTAAATAACCTGGGTTATTATTCCTGCTTTCGTCAGGCATGCTAGGCATGCTAACAGAATGTTAAAAAGCAATGCTTGAGAGAGTGGCTATATCTCCACATCACATATGTCGAAACATAATGAAAATAAATTAGTTAATGGTAATAAGTTAACTTTGATAGTTCTGTAGCAGAAATCTCCTTTGTTGTTGGGAATCATAGTGCTTTAATCATGCTAATGTTTGTATTAGTCAAAGGTTTTAGAGAGTTTTAGGTGAATGCCTAAATTTTATTTATTTTATTTGAGTCAGTGTGTCCAATAACAGTACAGATCCAATCAGAGGTTGTGTTTGAATTGCTTGAATAAAGCATGTTATATTTCACTGTATTTGCAGTTCATGCTCTTGAAATCCTACTGCATCTGGGGCAGCTGCGGTTTGATCCCTGGGCAGGTCAAGACTGAAGTGCCCTGAAGCTAGGCACCTAACCCCCAAATGCTTCCCTAGCACCATGGATAAGGCTGCCCAATGCTTTAGGCACATGTTCTCACCACCTTGTGTGTCAGGTCAGCACCCTCTGGTTTGTGGATAAATGAACTGTGATTACAGTAAGCTTACTATAATGAATAAACCTTATACTGATGTTGTGTTATTTTGGTGGTTTTAATCAAGTTAAAGGTGAGATATTCCTTTACCATAATTTAGCAATGTTATGGGGCTCTTAATGAAATATTTCTAACAATTTTTGTCAAATGAGCTCTATTCATAACAAATGTTTTGAATGTCTCTTCTTCCCGCCTCCTGCATCTGAATTGGAATTGGCTATTTGAATAAGAAGATAACTTTGACTTCATGTAGGGGCCTGAATGTATCTTCTGCACCATTTAAGGTGGAATGGGAACTCTGAATAAGACGAACTTTGTCTTTGTACAGAATTCACCAGAAAGTACAAAGAACGATCACTGTAATAATAGGGTGGCACAAATCACCAGAAAAGTACATTTCTCACATCTGCATTGGAATAGACAGTCGTTATTAATTTCCATTACAATCCTGAGTTGTACTAACTCAGTGTAAAAAAGTAATTAGACAAAAAAAGGGGTTATCACACATGTTCTGTACTGATAACCCTGTGCTTAGCTGTCATTCCCTAAATGAAACAAAATGGTCTGAGTTTTAAATTTGATTAGATTAAACTTTTTGCCTATGTGATTTCACACAAGAGAATTTTACCACTGTATTTAACCCATCTGTGCACATACACACACACACATTAGTGAACGGCAGTGAGAACATGTACCCGAAGCAGTGGGCAGCCCTATCCATGGTGCCTTGAGAGCAGTTGGGGGTTAAGTGAGCACTTCAGTCATTACCTGCCCAGGAATCAAACTAGCGACCTATCTGGTCACAAGACCAGATCCCTAACCAGCAGGCCATGGCTGCCTGCAAGTAGAGCTGCAGGTAGAGTTACAAAGATGGAAGGGTAGTTGTAATTAAGTTCAATTAATTTCACTGACTGGGTTGTCTTATTTCACAGTTTCTGGGTTGGATGGTAGTCCAGATACCCACTGTATGTATAAAAACACAGAAAAAGTGATTTTCATATCCCTATAATATGTACCCTTTAACTTTACTTTGCTCATGCAGTCACTGAAGAGCTCCACATGTTGTAAGACAAGACTTAAAACCATGCCACAAAACAGATATTCATAAAGTTCTCAATACACAACAAGACTGAAGAATAATGGCTTCGCCACATGAAAGGCAGCCTAGAATATAAAGACTCTTCAATTTGCTGAAGCTTAAATTGGATTTAGCATGGACATGATGTAACAGTGTATTAGTTTTTGGAATGTGAAATATCCACTGTGGACAATATGGCTTTCTTTGCGTGTGGGCACAGCAGCCAGTGCTGCTGTCAATCTGGTCCTCTAACCGCCATTTGGACTGAACAGAGCATCCAGTTTATCTTCTGGCGATGAAAGAGCGTGGAGAAAGCTAGTGAGGGAACAATGTGACCCCATTGGTTGACACGTCAGGGTCAAAGGGGAAGATGGAATGGAGGTCAGAGGTTGAAGGTTACTACAGGCACCAACAGAGACAGGATTCTGGGAAAAGAGCTGCTTCCAAAAGCAGCTTCAGTGTGGCTGATTCCTCTGCTTTATAACCCGTACATTTCTCACAGATTTATCGCTGCCTGCCTGTAGCCATTGTGAGAAGATGGTGTGGAGTCAGTTTTCAGAGAGGACATCTACAATCTCAGACTTCGTTATTCACCTAATTCAACTATACACTGTAAACAATGATGCAAGAGAAGTCATATTGATCTGTAATATTACTCATTAAGGTTTTCCTCTCTATTTCTAGCTATTTTAGAGTAAATGTGTCATTTTTATGTTCTCCGGGTGTTAGTTGTCCTGCCTCAAAGGTAAATACAAAAGCTGAAGAAATTATGGTGAATAAAACCTCAAAAATCACTGTCTTCAGCATTTCCAAGAAGCATGACTGTCAATACTACTCACGTCATCTTACAAATCATTTCATCATTTGAAGTTCTGCAAAACCAGAGCAAAGCTCAATCTGCAATGAAGTCATAGAACATTCAGGCAAACGAGCTATAAATTTTCTCTCCTTGTCCAGAGTGGAGCAGCCTTGGGGACTTTCTGGAGGGGCGAGAAGGACTGTTTCATGTAAGGGAATGGGGTGCGGTTACACTGATGTCACCCTCTGGACATCTGCACAGCAGTAACACACACACACACACACACACACACACACACACACACACACACTGTCAGGCTTCGTAGGGGCTTCTGAACATGAAGATCGTTTTTCCCAACAGGGTTCCTCTTGCAGAGTGAGCCAAGAATGAAATCCTAATAAGACTAATGAGTGAGGCCAAAGGAAGGCCATTTAGGATGACCGAGGAAGCACCAGCAGAGGGACAGAAGGGGGACAGTGGGGGGCAAGTGGGCCATCAATGGGACAAATTTGTAACAAACACGAATGATGAGCTAAAGCTGAAACTGAAGAGATGTGAAGTTTTGGAAGAGTTAAAGCAACCCTGAAAAACTTCCAAGTTTAAAGAATGATGAAATAACGAGTCTCTATTCCATGTAATTCTGAGCCACTCACCACTAAATGTTCACACAGTATATCTTACATTTAGAAAGTCATTTTATCTATTGAAAATGTTATGGTAAATATTTACACTTACTTTCAGCAGATAAAATGACTATAAGGTAAAAATGGTAAAATCTTAAAATTTACAGGTCTGTAAGGAAAATGATCAAGTTTAAAGTCTCATTGCTCTCAGAAATAAAAGCATAGAACTCACAGCATCAATTTATAGACAAAATGTGTCTAAACTTTGGACACAAAGTGGCAGCTTTGTGAGATATGACAGATGAACACACTCGTGACATTCTTTCTAAAATAGACATCAAACATTCTTCAGACAGTTCTTCACAAATCTGCTGCAGAACGTCACATAAATGTTGGCACTTGTAGGTTTGCTTTGCTTTGCATTTCATCCCAAATCAGCTGGATGGGGTTTAAGTCTGGAGGCTGTGCTTCACTCCACATCTTCAAGCTGAGCATTTTGTTGTTTTTTCCTGAGGTTTCACCCCCATTGGCTTTTTACCTATTTTGTTACATTACAACCTGTATTTATTTATTTTTTTATCTGATTTGTATATATATATATATATTTTTTTTTTTACTATTAAAAAAACTGAAAATTGGCATATGTACATATGTATGTGCATATGTATTCACCTCCTTTGTTATGAAGCCCCTAAAAATTTTCAGCAGTCACATCCTTAGTGAAATGAAGTCCACCTGTGTGTAATCTAACTGTCACATGATCTGTCAGTATATACACACCTTTTCTGAAAGGCCCCAAACAAGGCAACACCATTAAACAAGAGGCAACACTAACCAAACAACACCATGAAGACCAAGAAGATCTCTAAACATGTCAGGGATAAAGTTAGTGAGAAGTACAAGTCAAAGTTTGGTTATGAAAAATATTAAAACCTCTGATGATCCCCGAAGCACCTTCAAATCTTTTAACATCAAATGGAAAGAATATGGCACCACAACAAACCTGCCAAGAGAGGGCTGCCCATCAAAATGATCAGAACTCGAAAGGAGGGCATTAATCAGAGAGGCCTGAAGGAGCTGCAGAGTTCCCAAGTAGAGACTGGGGAATCTGTCCATATGACCACAATTAGCAGTACCCTCCATAGAGCTGGGTTTTATGGAAGAGTGGAAAACTTGTTTGCCAAAATGCATGTGGGAGACTCTCCAAATGTATGGAGGAAGGTGTTCTGATCAAATGAGACCAAAATTTAACTTTTCAGTCTCCAAGGAAAAATGCATTGTCTAGTGCAAACCCAAAACATCTCATCACCCCAAGAACACCATCCCCAGAGTGAAACATGATGGTGGCAGCATCATGCTGTGGGGATGTTTTTCAGCAGCAGGGACTGGGAAACTGGTCCGAATCAATGAAATAGAGGGATATTCTTGAGCAAAACTTGTTTTGTCATTAGAGATTTGAGATTGAACCTTCCACCAGGACAGTGACTCAAAGCATACTGCTCAAGCAACACTCGAGTGATTTAAGGGGAAACATGTCATGTATTTGTATGGGCTAGTTAAAGCCCAGACTTTAATCCAACTGAGAATCTGTGGTCGGACTTGAAGATTGCTGTTCACCAGCAGAAATCATCTAACTTGAAGGAGCTGGAGCAGTTTTGTCTGGAGGAATGAGCAAAAATCCCAGTGGCAAGATGTGGCCAGCTCATAGAAACTTATCCAAAGGGAGTTGCAGTTGTAATTGCTACAAAAGGTGGCTCTACTAAGTACTGACTTTAGGGTCTGAATAGTTATGCACATTGAAATGTTCTGTTATTTTGTCCTATTTGTTGTTTGCATCGCACACAAAAAAAGAAAATCAGATGCTCAAAGTTGTAGACATGTTCTGTAAATGAAATGATGCAAACCCTCAAATAATCCATTTAAATTCCAGGCTGTGAGGCAGCAAAACATGGCAAATGAAAATGGGGGTGAATACTTTTGCAAATCACTGTATGTTTTGGGTCATTATCTTGCTGTATGATGAAATCCTGGCCAACTAGGGACATACCAGAATCGTTCTAAAACTTTCTAAAACAATTTTAAAATTATTGACCGGCAGTGTAAGTAAAATTATTTTAAAAACCATCTCAAAATGATTAATGTCTTATTTTGTGTAGCTTTACATTGATTCACTTGTTAAAATATAAATGGTCCCAGAGGATTTTTATTGCTCAAATGTTGCCAGTTTGGTAGCTCAGGAAACTTAATAAAATAATACTATGAGGTCAAAATTAGACATGAGATATATCTGGCTCAGATTAAAATTATATTACTTGCAGCTTCCAAACTGAGAACTCTTATTATTGGATGATTAATGGTTGAGTTCATATTATTATACACTTCATTAGTAAACATGAGTGTTATTATCTGAGCAGTGTGAGATTTTATTGAGATCTGTACTAAAACTCAAGAGGAGACAAATGAGATTCCTGAGGTCCTCATGTTTGAGGTTGTCAGGAGAAAGAAGATGTTAGGAGATTTTTCTTTCCTCTTTGCTTTTAAAGTGTATAAAGTCCTTACATGACCACTGAAGCTGCTGACCATTTTGGCTCCACAGTGGGCCTGTAGTTCCCTGGTCTGTGTGTGTGTGTGTGTTATGCAAATCCTCTCCATGCGGTAATCAGAGTGTAAGCACATGAACGTTAAGTGAGAGCATCTCTTTAAACTGAGCTTAATTGGGGTCTCATGATGCAGCATTATGTCTGATGCTATTATTACACACAAACCAGCATGTTTCTGAATCCAGGCCAAACTTATAAAGTCAACACTTCAGCCCTGCAGTCTGATTCTTCTGCCTGATATTTCAGCTTAACTCCTCACTCAGATTCATAAACTTGATTCCTTAGTTTTACATTTATATTATAAGTCACACTGCTCAAATCTGATTTTTTTGCTCAGATCTGATTTAACTATCTTGTTGGTTCACATTCACAAATGTAAGTGAGCTGTTTCTGTAATGTGAACCAATCTGCCCCTGAAACGGTTCGCATGCGCACATTGATACCTGTATACACATCACCTTCGTCACCAACAACAAAAAGCATAACGTGCAGGGTTGCCAGGTTTACAAACATGCAGTCACCAATAAAACTTCAGAGTTGGCGGTTTGCAGGGTTTCAGCACTAAATAAAAGAAGTAATTGAACGAAAAAGTAAGATTTGAAGAACATTTACATTTTAAAGCTCATTGAAATGTTTGTGTCACTTTAGATTTTGGGTTAGTTTTTGTTTGTGTCGTGTGATTTTCTGTTACAAATTAGGTTGAGGTTTGGGGGATCTGGCAACCCTGTTTTTGTGAGACTGATTTTAGTAAAACTGGTAAACAGATGTGTTAGTAGCTGATGTGTGATGGTGTTTTGCTCAGGAGGACAGTAAACAGGTGCTGGACTGTACATGATCAGGTGAAGAAGGTGAATAAATGCCAGCTGGCTGCTTTTACTGTTTTTACAGCTACGTGAGTAAACGAGAGAAGCCAACGCTGCCTCACCCTCTACACACATGTGTACCAGCAAAAAGACATGAAATCTGATCTGACCGTCACATTCAAGTCACATGTCCACAGATCTGATACGTATCTGATCTAGCACCACATATGAAAGTGACTCAGATCTGATTAGAAAAATGGGATTTGACATCAACACAGCCTGAAAACATCAGATCTGAGTCACATTAAGACAAAAACATCAGATCTGAGTCACTTCAGCCTGCTAATGTGAACGTAGCCTAATTCTTCAGTGTTATTCCTCAGTTTTACTCTTAAACTTGATTTCTCAGCTTATTTTTTATTCTTCAGCTACTTTAACATAATGGCCTAATTAGTGGAGTCGTACGTCACACAGAATTGCGTTCATCATTCAGTAGGTTTGCGCTTTTAATGATTTCAAAATCATTAAAAAAATCTTTTTGATAATCTCGTCTGTACTACTTACAGACACTATTGTGGTACAGACTGAACATTCAGTATAATTCATTCATATTTAAATCTTCTACAGTTGACTAAAAAGTGGGTTTATACTTGTGCATGAGACACACACCTGACTAACCCCATGTGTCCACGCGTCTCATGTGTTGGCAGCACACTTGGTCAGGGGTCAAAGCGGATAAACAGTGGCCTTGCTCTCAGAGGTCAACCCTCATCCTAATCCACAGGAGTCTCACTGCCTGGGATCAAAGGTCGTCTGAGGATTCTTGACAAACTTTAGCAAAGACCATATATACTCCACCCTGAGAAAAGTGCTGTGTTAAACTGAATACAACTTTAAAAGTAAATGATATTTCGACATGAATAAAAGTACACTTACACTACATCGTCTACCTTGATAAGGTTTTGTCTTTAAGGTAATGTTGTTAATAGTTAAGGAAGGAACATGAGCCTCCTGCTTTATTTGTAATATTTTCTTTATGCCACATGTACAGTACCAGTCAAAAGTAAAGACTACGAAGGAACACATAAGGAATCATGTAGTAAACTTAAAAGTGTGAAACAAACCAAAATATCCATCCATCCATCCATTATCACACCCGCTTAATCCTTATCAGAGTCGCAGTTAGTTCCCTACCCCCTCACTGGGCGCAGGGCATCAATCCATCACTGGGTGCAAACTAAAACATGTTTTAGATTTTACTTCAAAGTAGACTCACATCTGATGTCTCAAACACATTAAGAGGCAAGAAATGCAAGTCATGAACTCTTGACAAGACACAGCTGTTAACTGAAAGCCACAGGCAATTTAAATAATGTAAAAACACTGAATGTCCAGAAGGTGCGTCCAAACCTTTGGTACTATACGTCACATAAATTCAATGCATTACTCTTTTCAAAACCATCATAAACATCATCTCACCATTAGCTGGTCATAAACTCAAGCACTGTTTTACTCAGTGTTTGTGCAGGCATTATGACTTTTCAGCTTGAGGCCACAATAAACAAACAGCTTCACCACAAACTTCACATTCGGTCTCTTGCAGTCTAATCCACTGGCATTTAGAACGAATAGATAAATTACTGGTGTGCAAGTGAATAAGCTTACTGTGACTTGAGTACAGCCATTACTTTGAGCTCTTAACTGAAGCCAGGACGACTTGTTTTAATAATAATAATAATTCATTTTATTTCAAGGCGCCTTTCTGGACACTCAAGGACACCGTACAGACAATAAAAATACAAATAAGATATATAGCATGGACAAAGAGGAAAACAATACAATAACACTGAGATAAAATAATAAAATAGTTTACAAACTATTAAAAATCAAGTATAATTGGCTAATCTAAAAAAGTGGGTCTTGAGTCTGGATTTAAAATCAGAGAGGGATTGAATATTACGGATGTCAGGAGAGAGTGTATTCCAGAGATGGGGAGCAGAGCGACTGAAGGCCCTGCTCCCCATGGTACTAACGCGGGCAGTAGGAACTGTAAGATGAATGGAAGAGGAGGACCTAAGTGTACGAGAGTGTGTGGTAATGTGTAGAAGTTCTGAGAGGTGCCAGATTATGAATACATTTAAATGTAAGAAGCAGAATTTTTAATTGGATGCGAAAATGGACGGGAAGCCAGTGTAGCTGCTCTAGGACTGGGGTGATGTGTTGAATTGAAGATGTTTTGGTGGTGATACGAGCAGCAGTGTTTTGTACAAGCTGAAGTCTACAGATGGTTTTTAAGGGAAGGCCATACAAGAAGGAATTACAATAATCTATATGTGAAATTACTAGACTATTAACAAGGATAGAGGCTGTGTGAAGGGTGAGCGAGGGACGAAGGCGGTTAATGTTCCTAAGATGAAAGTATGCAGAGCCTGTGATATTGTTAATGTGTGATACAAATGACAGAGTGCCATCAAGGACAACACCCAAACTTTTTACCTTTACGGAAGGAAAAATAAGAGAGCTGTCAATGTTAATAGAAAAACTGTCAGTTTTTTTGAGTGTTGATTTAGTGCCAATTAAGAGAATTTCAGTTTTATTGCTGTTAAGTTTTAAGAAATTGGAAGAGAACCAGTATTTTATTTCCTGGAT
>BRDA01073594.1:0-20444 GCA_036984385.1 Crenuchus spilurus | reverse complement strand
TCCAGCTGTTCGTTATATGCTCAATTTCCTTTTTCCAGCCACGTATTGCTACTTGTCCCAACTTTTTGGGGATTTGTTGACACTGTGAAATTTTGGATCAACATATTTCTCCTTTAAAATGTTACATTTACTCAGATTAAACTTTTGATCTATCATCTATGTTCTATTACCAATAAAATGTTTGTTTATGTGTTTTCAGACTCAAGTAACATACTGTCATCTATAAAAATAAACATAAACAACAACAAGTTTGATGGGTCAAAACATCAGCAATGACCAGCTAAAAGCATACATTTACATACATTTTTATATTACGTTACATACAGAATGAGAGGATGGGAAATTATGGCAATTTCAAGATGAGCAAGAACTCCAATGAAGGACATTGGACAATAAATGCAATATTAACACATTTAAAGTGGCTTTAATAGACCCAAAGTCATCAGCTGGCCTGTCAAAAAATCTAACACATAGAACTTGCATGAAAGTGAAAGTAAAAGTGTTTAAAATCTGGGAGTTTTATTTGACCCTACTCTTAGTTTTACATCACACATTAAATCTCTGACTAAATCAGCATTTTTTTATTTACGCAATATCAGTAGACTCTGCCCCTTATTTTCTCTTAAAGACTCTGAGGTTCTGGTGCATGCTTTTGTCACCTCACGACTACTGTAATGCTCTTTTCTGCAGCTTACCTGCCAAAACTCTTCAGCTTCTTCAATATATTCAGAACTCTGGTGCCAGAATCTTAGTCCGGTCTAAAGGCACTAAATAAGTGTAACTTATTATTATTATTATTATTATTATTATTATTATTATTATTATTATTATTATTATTATTATTATTATAAAAGTGCAGGATCATTAACCAAGGTGCTTCCACACAGAGGAGTTTGACCACCAAATATAACTCATCTGTGCAGTAAAACACACACATAGACCATACACATGTGCCCAAAGCAGTGGGCAGTTCCTATCCATTGCACCTGGGGAGCAGTTGGGGGTTAGGTACCTTGTTCAAGGGTACTTCAGTCATGCCCTGCCAGGGAATCAAACTGGCGACATGTGCCATAGATATTTTATGTATCTATAATGACATACCTACTAGTCACTACACTTGCTCATACAATCAGCCATAACATTAAAACCTAATATGGGTAATATGCTTTTGGTCCACCAAAACAACTCTGACCAAGTGAGGTCTGGACTCTACAAGACCACTGTAGGTGTCCTGTGGTATCTGGCATCAACATTGTCATCTGCAGTACATACTCACCACTGCTGAAAGCGAGCAATTTTGTATCTTTCTCAAGTCTCATCTTATATTTTACAAGTCTTATATTTTTCTCCAGCATCCAACATGTCCTCCACAAGAATCGAGTGTTACTGTGTAATATATCCCAGACTTCCACATGAGCAATTGTTATGAGATAATCAGTGTTATTTATTTAATCTGTGAGAGATATTAACCCCCTGTAGTCTGAGGGGTTTTCACTCTGATGTACTGTTGACCTGACTTTTTTACAAATTACACATTTTTTTCGAATAGGTGTTGGCCACACACTGGTCATTGCAGTGTTTAGAAATTGTATGTGGTTTTATTTCTAAAGCTTAACTAATGTGAGTTCACATGTATTTGATGAGGGGTCTTGGCACATTTCACACATTCCACACATTCCATTGCCAGTAATCCACCAATGGAATGTCAGGAATTTCCATGTCATTATCATATGAATGACAGATTGCGTAATTTTTTACATTTATTTAAAGTAGACTGTCCAAGAATCTTTTATATAACAGTTATATAAGTGTTTTTATAGAATTTTGTTAGTATGCTGCTGGCGATAGCGCTGACTCCAGAGGGTTAATGTTATGGCTGAGCAGTGCAGAGTCCCTAATATTCAGACATTATCTGCAGTCATCACCCCTCAAACCTCCACCTCCTACAACACATCCCATTTGTACACCTCTATGTAATGCATACATTTATGCATTTGGCAGAAAACTACAGGTTGTCATGTTTGTTTCTTTTCCCAATGATGGAATTTGGCTTAAATATACCTCAGACTGTGTAAAAAAGACAGACATGCTTGATTACAGTGCAGTTACGCTTGTGTTAATTTTCTGATGACTAATATCTGTAAGAGTAGAGGCCGGTGCCCATCCAGCCGTCTTCATCAGTCATCTGCTACTGCAGTGAGATATTAAAGCCCTCAGTTATCCTCATGTACACAGCACAAAATGTTGGTTATTTCACTCTTATTACATTGTCCAACAATCCATGCATAATGTATCAGTACACTGTACAGGAGGAGTGTTTATGGTGTGAACATTCTGGAAAACACTCACGATACAAAAGACACAAAGGAAAAAGAGAGCTGCCAAAAAAGCAGGTCTCCATGCAGACCACATCACCTCCTGATCACAAGAAAAAAGAACTGCATGCTGGACATTTTCAGCACATGTCAGTCTTTTTCACACAGATGGATGTATATTTAATCCAAATTCCATCACCATAGCTTCATTAGTATTGAAGTTATTCTCTATTGTTTGGGTAAAGAAGCAAACGGTACACCCTGTATTCATCTGGCTGATTGACTACATTTGGATTAAGAGAGCAAACTTGATCACAATTGACTGACTTGTTTTAATCTTGTTTGTGTATAAAAGCTTCAAGGTAGCAGAAAAACAAAAATATATAAAATAGCAGTGCTTTATCTAAAGTCTGCAAAACCTTATTTATGTATTATTTAGCAACAGAAGAAGAAAAAGAAGAAGAAGAAAGCTGAAGTAATACTTTGATTTGAATGTTTTCTGACACTTTCATAACACGGTACAGTCACAGCACACACATAAGGTCTGAAAGTGGGCAGATATTAAGGTGACCCCTAAAATCGGATGACCCAGTCTGCTCTACAGGCTGCAGATTGCTGGGCCGCATCCTCCAGCATGCCGACTGCTATCAGCGGGTCAGTGTGAGTGAATGGAGAGTATTATGGGATGGCAGATGGTGGAGCCTCAGGGAGCAGAGGCGAACGCACTGGCGAAAAACGAAGCCGGTCAGATTTATACTGCAGAACAACCACATTCACTAGGCATGGAGGTCAAGAAGAAGAGATAGAGAAACAGGAGATATAGAGAACAGAAGGATAGAGAGAAACAGAGAAAGAGAGAGAGAGAGAGAGAGAGAGAGAGAGATGCAAAGCTGATGATCTAATAAGTTAGGGATGCTTATTGCCACAATTAGTATTATGCAAACTTTATGCCAAAACATACTTGCTTTGAATTGTTTGACATTCTTAAGTGATATCTAAGTAACTTGCTTATGTTGTTCCTGACACTGTATGCCATACTGTTTTCTAAGAATTTGCTCCAGAATTTGAAAACAGCTAAAACTCTATTCAGGTTGGATTAAAATGACATGGGGTCATGTGGAAATTTCTTCTTTTACAGGAGCTCCTCTGTGATTTTGTTTATGTCTGAAATTTTCCCCCTCGTCCTCTGAGAAAATTACAGGCTGAATTACCTGCTGTAAGCTATCTCAGAGCTCGCCTGGTCATTTTAGTTCTGTCTGTAAGCAAATTTGCATTTGCAGCATTTAGCAGACGCTTTTATCCAAAGCGACTTACAATTGGGGGTTAGGTGCCTTGCTCAAGGGCACTTCAGTTGTGACCTGCCCGGGGATCAAACCGGCAACCTTCTGCTCACCAGACCAGGTCCTTAACCACTAGGCCACGGCTGCACCCAAAAGCCATATATAGCCTTTTAACATGCAGAACCAACGAAAACCAAATCACAAATGATGAGTCACTAAATAATCTACTTGGTCTTGATAGAAGGTCTTCCACTCCATACTGTACCTGGGTGAGCATTATGTGGAGGTAAATAAACTCCATAAATACAAAAGACTAATGAAATGGACCAATGAACATTTATCATCTTATGGGTTTACGCTCCATTTTAGGTATTTGTTTTGTACACGTTCTTGAGGTTTTTGGCGGCTATTTGTTTACGTACCCATTTTCAGGTGGTAGTGCTACATGCCATTGTTTTAGAGTGATATGTTTTAGCTTGCTTTGAGCATTATCAATGAGAAACAATGAGAAACAAAGTCAGTGTCCTGCTCATGCCATCATGTCCTTCCCTATCAATTTTCTGTCATCTGTTTTCCTCTCACTTCTCCCAAAGACTACATTTCCCATCAGCCTTTACCACTTTTGTCAGTCCCGTTCCTTCCTCTGTAGTTCTCCCGCACTCAATACACTCCATTACCCAAAATCTTCTAAGGACTCCTTTAATCACGCATCCCCGATTAATCTGTTCTCAGTTTACTTTTCTCTTCTATAAAACCTTCACTCCCAGATCAGTTTGCGAAGTATTGTAACTGTTTTAGTTTGTACCAAGCCTTACTCTTTATTTTCAGCTTCTCATGTTCTGACCATTCTGTCCTTGACCAATTTCTTGCCTTAGCACATACCCTGTCTTATTCAGATTACCATTCTGTCATTGATCTTGGTATTTATTGAGTGTTATTCTCATTAGCTCTCTTTGTAGTATAATTCCTTGTTTTTTCTATGTCTTTACTTCTTGCTTTAACCACTGCTTGTTATCTGACTTCTCATTTTGATCATCCCTTAAATCTAGGTTATTGCTCTGTTAGGTGTTTGAACTTGGATTGTGTTTTGGACTGCTTTGTGTCTCCCCTTTTGTAGTTTATCTTTTTTTTTTGTAATTTATTTCTAGGTTTTTGCCAATTTTTATCCACTTATACCACAATGTAGTGGTAGCCAATTAGCCCATCCGCTCCGTTAGGCCTCTCCCCATCACTTTGGGTGCAGGGAAGCACAAGCCTCCTCCGTTGCGTGTGCTGCAGCCACCACCTCTTTTCAAACCACCGCTGATACACCGTCACTGGAGAGCCTAACGCACTCGGAGGAAGGCACACAGGGTCCCCAGCTCTGATTGGACCATTTATTTTATCCAGCGGACATTGCAATGTGAAAGTGATGGGGAGAGTGAGAGTGCCATCTACCCACCCAGAGAGAGCACTGCCAATTTTTGCTCTCTTGGGCCCCGGCTGTCGATGGCAAACAGCATGACCAGGATTTGAACCCACGATCCTGTGGTCATAGTGGTAGCATCTTTGTCCGCTGAGTCACTCGGGGCCCCATTTTCTTCTATCTGCATGTGTCTGCTCACTGTACAATTCACACCTTGCCTGACACGGTGAGTGATGAGCATATTGGTAGATGCTTTGATTTTGAGAAATTAATGGCGAGTCTTGTGGGCACGCCTACGAAAACCAGGTGGATGAAAAAGTCGAGGATACCTGAATTGTACGATAACTAGGGCAAATGATAGCTGAGGTTCCATTGTACTTTAATAATTTAAAATTCTGGATTTCTGATGTTCATGAGCTGTAAGTCATACTGATCACCAGTAAAACTAAAACAGGCTTGAAAATAATGAAGATGTAAAATAGGACAGTTACATTTTTAAATGAAATTTTTTTTCATATTTTTTGAGACGCACTAGTATTTATCATTCTTTTTTGAAAGGTTTCAGATTTGACATTATGCTAATAAAGTTAGCAGAGTTACCTCCAGACAGACTGGTACTGTATCTGCAGGAGAACCCGTCAGCTTTTTGCTGTATTCATGTTCACAACTGCAAGGTCCTCTTTTCAGCACGTGTGCTGATGTCTCCACAAATAGCTGCTGCACTTTTGCACACGCTGCCTTTTGATAGCATTTACAGTAGGCAATGGATATTGAATTTGTCAGCAAAACCAAATCTTGCCAGTTTTATCACATTTTCCTTTTCCTTGGGGGTTCATGGCTGTGCCAGTCAGAAAGGGCCTCTACTCTCAGTGCCTTAAAATCACTGGCTGATAGCAATCAAATTGAAAAACTGAATATAAAATTTGTCAAGTAATATGTCTCTCTTTCTTTCATCTGCAGTAAGAGAGCCTTAGTGTGATTGGAGAGCCTGAGGATATGTGCAGTCATGTGTGTATGTGTTTTGATGTAGCGCAGAAAGCTGTCATCCTTCTCCTGAAATGAAAAGTCATATTTAATATTGCAAACTAATTGTTTTGAAAGAGGCTTCATCGCTGGCTGAGGCCTAATTGAATTCTCTCTCTGTAAACTGGCACAGGCTCCGAATCAGACGGTAATGTGAGGAGACGTGAGGCTCTGGCGCAACCTCGTAAATATGATTTTCATGCTGATGGAACATCACTTGATGCCGCTAAACATAATGGAAGGTTTCAATAATGCACTGAGGCACTTTTCCTGTTGTTGCAGTCATGGCTTATAATAGGGCTCATACTGACTCCGTTACAATGCACCCATTGTACAGGAGCAGCACTCGATCCTTTTCTCCACCAGCATGGGATTCTTCTCTAATAGTGTGATCAAATGTAGAAATATAGGTTTCTCTTCTACAAATGCTCAAATTGTAAACACACTTAAACAGACTCTCAGGTTAAATTCAGCTGATTTTCAACATTAGACTATCTCTATACACCATGACATTTTTGAGACTCTGCAGCTGATGCTGATGCATATTTTCACGGTTGAAGATTCCATCAAACACTGTCTCCAATAGTCTGTGCTGCTGGTTTTATATTGTGATACATTCATGCAACTTTTGTTTTTTTGGATTAGGCCTGGCTAAGATTAAGGTTAGAAGGAATGTTGTGTTTGATTTAATATATAATTAGGAGGGGTGCGCAGAAATGAAAATTTTTGGCCGAAACTGAAATGGAACAATTAAATAATTGTCAGAAGTCTGAATACTGAACAGGGTTCTTCATTTATATAAATCATTTAAAAATTAAGTAACTAAACTATTTCCCAAAATAAGTCTTGTAGTTAGTCAGGAATGAATGTATATATATATATACACACACACAGTGAGGAAAATAAGTATTTGTTCTCCCACTTAGAAATCATGGAGGGGTCTGACATTTTCATCTTAGGTGCATGTCCACTGTGAGAGACATAATCTAAAAGAAAAAATCCAGAAATCACAATTTATGATTTTTTTATAATTTATTTGTGTGTTACTGCTGCAAATAAGTATTTGAACACATGTGAAAATCAATGTTAATATTAGCATTTGTTTGCAATTACAGAGGTCAAATGTTTCCTGTAGTTTTTCACCAGGTTTGCACACACTGCAGCAGGGATTGTGGCCCATTCCTCCACACAGATCTTCTCCAGATCATTCAGGTTTCTGGGCTGTCACTGAGAAACACAGAGTTTGAGCTCCCTCCAAAGATTTTCTATAGGGTTTAGGTCTGGAGACTGGCTAGGCCACTCCAGAACCTTGATATGCATCTTACAGAGCCACTCCTTGGTTATCCTGGCTGTGTGCTTTGGGTCATTGTCATGTTGGAAGACCCAGCCACGACCCATCTTCAATGCTCTAACTGAGGGAAGGAGGTTGTTCCCCAAAATCTCGCAATACATGGCCCCGGTCATCCTCTCCTTAATACAGTGCAGTCGTCCTGTCCCATGTGCAGAAAAACACCCCCAAAACATGCTTCCACCCCCATGCTTCACAGTAGGGATGGTGTTTTGGGATGGTACTCATCATTCTTTGCCCTCCAAACATGGCTAGTGGAATTAAGACCAAAAAGTTCTATTTTGGTCTCATCTGAACACAGCACTTTCTCCCATGACTCCTGTGGATCATCCAAATGGTCATGGGCAAACTTAAGACAGGCCTGGATGTGTGCTGATTTAAGCAGGGGAACCTTCCTTGCCATGCATGACTTTAAACCATGACGTCTTAGTGTATTAGCCACAGTAACCTTGGAAACAGTGGTGCCAGCTCTCATCAGGTCATTGACCAGCTCCTCCCGTGTAGTTCTGGGCTGATTCCTCACCTTTCTTAGGATCATTGATACACCATGAGGTGAGATCTTGCATGCAGCCCCAGTCAGAAGGAGATTGACAGTCATGTTTAGCTTCTTCCATTTTCTAATAATTGCTCCAACCATTGATCTTTTTTCACCAAGCTGCTTGGCAATTGCCCCGTAGCCCTTTTCAGCCTTGAGAAGGTTTACAATCTTGTCTCTGGTGTCTTTGGACAGCTCTTTGGTCTTAGCCATGTTAGTAGTTGGGAGTGTTACTGATTGTGTGGGGTGGGCAGGTGTCTTTATGCAGCTATTGACCTCAAACAGGTGCTTCTAATTTAGAATAATAAGTGGAGTGGAGGTGGACTTTTTAGAGGCGGATTAACAAGTCTTTGAGGGCCAGAATGTTTGCTGATTGGCAACACACAAATAAATTATTTAAAAAATCATACATTGTGATACCTTTTTTTCTTTTAGATTATGTCTCTCACAGTGGACATGCACCTAAGATGAACATGTCAGACCCCTCCATGATTTCTAAGTGGGAGAACTTGCAAATTCAAATACTTATTAGTATTCTTCATATATATATATATATATATATATATATATATATATATATATATATATATATATATATATATATATATGTAAAGATGCATTTGTTACATTATTACTAATATTTCATTATTTAATTTAAAAACACATTAAACAAAATAATAAAAATTATTAAAATGTATGATGAAAGTCACATGGATGTTTTTACAGGCAATGAAACACTTTACATTTCTTCTGATAATTGTGAGCAAACACGGCAGCTGCTCAGCAAACACAGCACAAGCTAACAAACTCAAAATTATTTGGCTGAAAATGGCAAAAACAACACTTTCAGTGTTTGGCCGAATAATTTTGGTTGCCAAATATTTGGTGCATCACTAATAATTTGGTAAATGTAATCTTAAAGTGAGCATCTACAAAGCATCAGTAAACTATCAAAACATAGTCATTGCTGACAAAGGTTGTGTTACATCCTGATATGTTGGCTGAACACTCTTAACAGTCCAGTTCTAAACATCAAATGTTACATTGCTGGGGTTGACAGGCTTTCCTTCACATGAACAATACATGACGAAACCAGTGTTTACACTACTGACATCCAGACGTGGTTCAAAGGCAGAAAAACAGGACACAAAGCATTTGCACATCAGAGGCTGCTAATATGACTCACAGTAACCGTCAATAACATGGCCACGGGCAAGTACGCTGGACTTTCAAGCGCATTTCTGACTCATCCATCAAAATTTGTCTCCCAAAGCGCTCTCTAAATGCTGTTACCTAAAGCGCTGCAGGACTGTTAGAAGACTGATCAATGCAGAAAGCTGATTTTTTCAATGAACGTCTTTAAAGACAACTGAATTTTCTCCACGTTTTTCATTTATGTATGGATATATTTTTCTTAGTATGACAGAGATTAACACTCAGCAGATCAAGGATGAAAGAGCTTGAGATTTTGAAATGTAAAAACCCACATAGCAAAATTATTCTGGCCAACATCTGGCCCTTATCCCCCATTTCATTTGGCTCACTAGCCGCATGGATTGATGGCACTTGGGTGGATAGCTCCCGGTTGCAAAATGTGGCCACATATATGCCAGATTAGGGCCACATCTCAGCCAAATGTAGGTAACACTGCCAAATCTGCCAGAAGTGGACCACATCTGTTTTAGAACATGTGGGCCAAATAGGTGTTTTAATATGTGGGCCACTGATGACTCATATGTATGTATCACTACCATATCTCTGCCAGAAGTGGACCACATCTGTTATGGTACATGTGGGCCAAATGTGTATTTTCAATTTAAGGGCCACATTTGGATCATATGCAGTTTGCCATGCCGACAGCGGGTCAGCAGTGCCATTTCTCAGCCAGAAGTGGCCCACATCCATATGCTGTCTTTGAATATATCTGTACAAACAAATGTTGGATTGGCTTCTCTATGACCTTTGAGTCTATGAGTCTGAAATGGCCCTCCTACATAGTAGGTGATAGCAGTAAGTGAGAATCACTAGAGTGTCAGAATTTGTTCATCAAGCAATACACAGAAAGTACCCAGAATACCAGCTGAATCAGACATTTTGAAATATACATCAGTAGCAGCACACTGTTCTATGTCATGAACAGCAGCTGTGGAGGAGTTCAAAGCTGAGGGGAAACTGAAGGAAAGTGGAGTGTCTTATGTTTACAAGTGCAAGTAAACTACAAAATTAAACATGGCAAATTTATTATATATGTGAAAGAAGCTTTCAAAAAATTAACTTTTATAGTGGTGGGGTGATGTCATATGTCAAAGGATGTTGGTAAGATGGCAGAAATAGTATGTCTGAGGTTGCGTGAATATTACACACTACTACTAATACTACTGCTTTACTGGCTGAGCAGTGCATTGGTTCATTATTGTTTACTTTTAACAACAAGTCTAATGTCAAATTAGCAGGAAAGCTTAATTAAATACTTACTAATAGAGAATTACAGTGTGCATCACCTGAAGCCTTGTGTACCTGCTAGACCCCTAACGTGCACCACTAAAAGCCTTCAGTCCTAGGGGAAATGTGAATGACTGGCTAACAGTTGAACTTCAACCAACCAAATTTTCTCAGCACTGAGCAAGGTGTTATTTTTTGTTTTTGTTTTTAATCCTAAGATTTACTGGGAAATAATAGTTTTTCACCAAGGGCTTGAACTGCACAGTAATGTTTATACTTAGGAAATAATGGTTTGTTAACCTTGACGTATGTGTTGAAAAAGAAAAAGGTATGACAGATCTCTGATAAAAGAATGAATATAAATCATGCACACTGACCACTGCTCAGATATTCTGTGTACACCCTTGGATGATGTCTCATTCTCTCTCCTTGGAAAGATAATAATAGAAGACTCTGAGTAACAGGTTGAGGATGAGTCAGGATGCAGAGGTAGAATCCTAGTGAATGAGTTTATTAAATAAACACACCTAAACAACAAAACACTGAAACAAAACAAAGATGAGGTTGTGGCTATGCTGATAAACATACAACTGTTAGGAAAATAAAATACATGCATGTTCACGAACACAAAATAACATCCACTAACATGACTGACCTACACAAGAACTACATTCACAAACATTTTAACAATGACTGACAAAGACTGAGAGACACAGGGGAGTTTAAATAAAACACATAATCACATTGAGATAAACAAACAGGGCTGTGTGATCAGACAAGACAGGTGCTGGAAATTAGCAGACAGGATGATGTGACAAGGCCGGGAACACAGAGACATGTAAGCAAGAAAGCACATGGCAGAACAAAAACACAAAACTCCTATTTTGCACACGTTACACGCACCAGTTCACACTGGGCAGCATGGTTGTTAGCACATTTGCCTCTCAGTGCTGGGAACTTGGGAGTCTTGGATTCAAGTCCACATCTGGCTGGAGTTTTCATGTTCCTCCCACAGTCCAAAAACATGGAAATCAGGTGAATGGGGTACTCTAAATGACCCTGCTGTGTGTGAATGAATCTGTGTACGGATGTATCTGTGTATGTTTGGTACTCTGTACTGGGTGATCGCCCTAGCACTCGATGCAGTCCTCCAGGTAGACGGTCACTTCCGGTTGAGAGTACGCTTTTGTACATATTGTAATGACACTATATAGCATTTTAACAAATACAGACATATTTATTATCAAAAAAAATGGTTTTAATTTAAATAAATGATTTTGTTTACAGCCAAAATAAATGGCTGTATCATTACAGAAGAATGTGACTCATTCTGCCTTTGTTCTTGCCTTACAAGTTAGTGCTAAGATCTTGGGCTCAGTCCTCTCTGGGCTTCCAGATGGTCAATGATTTTGATCTACTGCAGCTCACAACACACCTGAAGTAATCTGGGGCTGTAAGAGCAAACATGATATTAAACATATAGGTCAGAATAAGGCCTCTGAGGCATGGATGGAAGACTTCCCAGTTAATAGCCTATAAAATGTATCAAACAGGGCTACATAGACTTCCTTCACTTCTAACCCATGATGTCTTTTCCCAGATGATATATTAATTCATGATTGTGTGATTATTTCTCAGAGTTAAACATTACTGTGCAGCATAGCGGACTGTGTGGTTATTAGAATGACTTACAGCATTTGAACTCTATAGTCAGACAGAATTGGAAGAACACTGCATTTGAAGAGACTCTTTGATCATAACCACACTAGCCCATAAAAATATATCTGATGCTGGTATCTCATGGACTAGGATGGAACACTCCAGCAACAGGGTCAGTAGTTTAGACACGAGTGCTACATCTTCTCAACAGATATTGCTAAAGGACGGCTGCTTCTGAAGCCTCATTCATCCTTATATTGCTCCAAAACCAAAGGTTCATACAGTGTCAGATGCAGCATACAGCTCTCAGATATCTAAACTACCAACAAATAAGACTCAGAAAACACCTACAAACCCATTAAAATTCAACCATTTTCTACATTTCTGCACTTTTAAATGGTTAATAAATCTAACAAAGAGTGTTTTGATGCAAAATCCTCAATTCTAGAGAAATTGTTCACAGTGACAGAAATAGCAATCAGCTGTCTGAAGCATTTGCCTCACAGAAAGCTATTAAATGAAATGATTACAAATGCTCTGCCTGAATGCCCGAGACACTGTTTTATGGTGTTTTTGTGAGAGGATTTTGGCATATTTTTTTTAAAATCAGTGATGGAAAGTTACCAGAGTGTTCAAAATGTTCTAAGGCAAAATAGCCTAAAGTGGGTACATTTCTCTACAATTAACAATCTCATATCAAACCATTTTAAATTCCTTTGTTTACAGAAAAATTGGAGGAATTTCTATGTAATAACACAAAATAGCCCACCAACAATACATAAGTGTATACATATGTATATACAGTAGTCCTTCTCTATTTCGTGGTTCAACCTTCATCGACTCACTGTTTCATGTGATTTCATAAAATTTTAATGTAAAATAATTTTTGGGGAATTTTTGCTCTCGCAAAATTTGAAATTCATGGGGTATTCGATGCGTGGTACTGTGTATACATATTTACTACAAATGTGTAGCACGATGTACAGTAAAATCTCTCGTCTTCCATTTCACTTCGGCATCCGACTGCTGTGCGTACGTAGTTTTCTATGTGCGGTGTTGCGTATGTACTGTATTTGTGAGATTTTTGTAAAAAATCCCTACGATGGCACCCAAATGTTCTGCAGCTTCTAAAGATGCCACCTAAAGATGCTGACGATAAAATAGAAGACTGAGCTTCTCAACATGTTGAAGAAAGGGAGAATTACATTTATTAAAATGATCTAAGTTTAGAGTTTAAAACATTTTTATGAACATTACAGTATACATTTTTTAAAAGGTAATGAACATGTACAATATGGAAAAACATGAAGGGAGTGGGAAATGATTATGTATAAGAGTGTGGAAAGGGTTTATAAAGCCTTAAAATAATGTGTTCCTACTTCTCAGAAATTACGCTATCGTGGGGGGGCCTGGAACGTAACCCCTGCGATAAATGAGGGACTAATGTATAATAAAAAATGTCATGTCATGTCATGTCAAACGGCGTCACTATATATACAATATTTAAATATATTAATCTCAATGTTTATTCCCATTAATTTACTGTTCTTACTATCTATCTGTCTATCTATCCTTCCAGCCATCATCCATCAAGTATTTTCAACAGTTTCAGCTCTGAGATGATGCAAATCTTCAAAAATCAACACATCCATCATTTTTAACAGACAAAAGCAGGCCATGTGCAGGTGGCAGCTCTCGGCTGTTTCTGTGCCCAAGCCATCCAGACATAAAAAAGCAAGTAAAAGGTGAATCAGCAGACAGTATGATTTTTTTTCTGTGATGCTAAGATCCAGGTTTGGTGTTCATTACAGCAGTTTTATGCAGCAAGTCTGACTGTAAGCTATTCTAGCTGGCAGCCCTGTGATAAAGATCTGTGAAGCTAATGATGTTCTGTTACAGTGCAGACTGGGTGAAGGGGGTGCAAATTGGGTTCCTGTGGTCATTTCTCATAGTGCTGTTCACTGTTTTTTACCCAACTATCCTTTGATTTCCATTAATGAGCAGACTTATTTTCAGATTTACACTGATATTTAGCATTAAAGTGAAACTATTATTTAGTAGTGGGGGATGTGGAAGTGGGAGATGAAACATGATATTAATGGGCCTTTTTTTTTTTTTTTTTGAAGCAAAAGATTTTGATGTAGAATGTAAACATTGTTAAAGTCTCAAAATAAACAGTTCACCCACCATTCCATACAGTCTGTATCAACTAAACTGAAGCTAAACTGTAACAACAGCCTTTTTGGAATAACTGTCAGTGTAATTTGTCACAGAAACTACAACATTTTTAACAGTGGTTGAATTGTAAAAATTGTGGGTGGAATGGCCAGTTCATTAGGTACACATACCTTGTCTCTACATTTATTGTCTATTATATTCAGGTACACTTTGTATTTCTACATTTACAGACTGTAGTTCATGTGTTTCTCTATATTCATTCACCTTGTTCTTCAATTATCAGGACCCCCACAGAGCGGGTATTATTTGGGTGATGGATCATTCTCAGCACTGCAGTGAGTGGTGTGTTACTGTATGTTGAGTAGATTAGACACAACAGAGCTGCTGGACTTTTTAAACACTGTATCCACTTTCTGTTCACTTGGCTAGACACAGCTACCTTGCTGGACCAACTTGTAGATGTAAAATGAGTACCACCACCACGTCACAGTCACTGTAATGCAGATAATTATCTACCAGTCAAATAATACCTGCTCTGTGGTGGTCTTGTGGGGGTCCTGACCTTTGAAGAACAGAGTGAAACAAGACAATGCAGAGATACAGATGGACCACAGTCTGTAATTGTAGAAATACTTTATATAAAGTGCACATGTATGGTCAATGGAGCCAACAGAATGGATGATCAGTGTAGATAAAAAGGTATGTGTACCTAATGAAGAGGTCAGTGAGTGTATATATTGTGGTGCTTATATACTTATATACTGCGGTGAAGTTTTTAAACCTTTAGAATTGTCTATATTTCTGCATAAATTTAACCTGAAATTTGTCACAAAATGTAAACAAATGAGACAAAAATATTATACTTGGTCATTTATTTATTGAGGAAAATATTCCAATATTACATGTCTGTGAGTGGAAAAGAATGTGAACCTCTAGGATTAGTAGATAATTTGAAAGTGTAATTTGAGTCAGGTGTTGTTATTCAATGGGATGACAATCAGGTGTGAGTAGGTGCCCTGTTTTATTTAAAGAACAGAAGTCTTGCAAAGTCTGATTTTCACAACACGTTTGTGGAAGTGTGTCATGGCACCTCCCCATTCAAATTAAAGTGCTTAAGCCTGGACAGTTGTTTGAATGAAGTACTATATAGGGCTATCGACCAGAGATCATTTACCTACACACACACACACACACACACACACACACACATATATATATATATATATATATATATATATATATATATATATATATATATATATATATATATATATATCAGTCTATCAAAAGTTCACCTATATAAATTTCATTTATGAACAACAATAAACATTTTCACAATAATCTGATATTTTAAGATGCACTAGTATAATCAGACTAATATATGACTCTGAGTATGCTAATTGATTCATTAACATTAATTTCCTAAAAACATAAATTAAAAAAAAATAATACAAAAAGCTCTGACAACTAGACCTACTGTCATCATTAAATGTTTTTCATTCGCAGCTGTTGCTGTGTGTGTGTGTGTGTGTGTGTGTGTGTGTGTGTGTGTGTGTCCTGTGGAGTGGAGTCCTATGGGAGTGGAAGGGCTATAAGCAAATGATTTAAGTTTTAATTAATGATTGAGCTCTAAAAATGATTAAAGCAATTACCGTAATATAAAAACTGAAATGCATAGAAATCATCCTAAACCTGTGTAGCAAGGCTCAAATGTAAAAAGGTGAACTTTAAAAAATACAACAAACAAACACAGCTTGTTTAATTCTAACAGAAAGAAGAGAGGTTGGAAAATGTAGATGTCAAGTTATAATAAATTATATAAACCCACTTTATATGGACCTCTGGGGAAAAATAAAATGCAAGAAAATGTAAGATATGAGCCCTTTAATGGTAAATATTAAATATTATATTATTGCTTTATATTTTTTCCTGGTAAAATGATTCTATTGAACTCCTTTACATGAAGTTATGTTACACAGGCAGGAAACAACACCATCTATCTTGTGGGTGATGGAGAACAGCCAAATAAAGAACACTTACAGCACCAAAGGCAAGGCAGACTGGAAGCGGTTGTGACAGTTTGCACAGTTTATGTGTTCAAACAGAAATAACTGTAAGATGATCATGAATAATTTACCACCTTAGATGTTTACAGAACACAATCACCATTTACCATTCTGACACAAAGCCCTGAGCTACAACAAGACTCAGGCTAATTTACAGTCTTATAAATAAAGGTTCCTTAAAGGTTCTTAGCTTGAAAGCACAAATTTAGCTTGGACATTTGGCTTTGAATTAATATAGATCCTTTTCATTCTATGGAGTTACACTTAAACGGGTCCATACTATAGAAAAACAAAATTGAGTGAACAGGAAAGTTTGATTTGAGAGGTAAATATTGCTAAATATGATAAATATTGGTAAGTTCATGTGATTTGTAAATGGAAATGAAGCTAAAAAGATTATTCAAAAGACATTATTCAGTTTAGTATTTTTGTGAGGTCACAATGAATGCATTTACAGTAGACACAATGTCATGAACATAATCTATATCTGGTCTTAAAGTTAACAAAAACAACCTGTTTAAGCCTTTAATGTCCTCACTTTTTTCTTTTTGGGGGGGCAATAATATAATTTTTTTTTAAATATATGCAGCTCTACCAAAGATGTTAAGTTAAGATGGCACTTTGTGGTAAAATCAGAACACAAACCTCAAATAAAAAATTGTAAAGTGCAATAACATGACAACATTGCTAACATGTGTGACTTTTTAAAGTAATTTACTGATCTGTGTGCTGCTGCAACAGCACCAATGGATTTTCAGCATTTTTCTAGTTTATTTTTTGTGGTATGACTACAAGCATTGCTGGTTTGCATTCAGATACAAGAAAGCATTGCATTTCTAGTGACCTCTAGTGACCGTTTTTAGCCTAACATACCTCTACTGATTGGTGGAGATGGCAGAATCACGTTAAACAATAATAGAGTTTAATGAAACGTATTGAATACAGCAGAAATGAGTACATTTATAATTAACACTCAATAAGAGCATTTGAATTTTAAAACAGTCTAGAAGCCCCACTTGGGAGACAGCTGATGTTTGCTTCACATTACACATAACGTTAACTTTTGAAAAAGTACTTTTGAAATAAAGAGACAGACAGCAGCAGGTGGTCTGTCAAAGAGTAGTCAACATGTTTGTCCTTAAAGGGAAATCGTATAGGTGACAAGGGTTTGCAAAAATACTTTAGCATCTGTATAAAACATTTTACACCTCTGTCATGTGTCAGTCATTGCTTCAGGAGGAAATGACTCAACCTTCTTGAGAATAAAGATGAACCAACTCTTATTTTACTTGACCTTGAAACAGTTTGCTTTAATCCAGAAGTTAAGTTGTAGGTTTTAAGTATAAGTTTAAGAAACAACGATAAAGAGAGGTTAAGTTAGTGATAAAGAGAGGGGCAGCCATGGACTGGTGGTTAGTAGGGGTGTAAAAAATAACCGATTTGAATACATCGGTACATGAACCCCTGAATCGGTCTATTTGTAGCATAAACCGGCCGATTAAATAGCTGTCAATCGATTTGGTGTCACTGATGTGCACTGCTGCTGCTGCTCCCCCTCCTCCCACCCTCCCTCTCTCTCTCTTTCTCTCTCTCTCTCTCTGTCTCTCTCTCCCTCTCTCTCCCTCTCTCTCTCTCTCTGGTTAACTGTCACAATATTCGTCACAGTCACGTCTCGTCACAGTGAAGTTCAGAAAACTAGACAAAACCGTTGCTGTTTGCAAAGAATGCAAAGTCGCATTCAAGTACACCGGTATTACAACAAACCTCACCACTCATTTGGTGAGACGACGATGGTGAAAGTGGTGATGAGGATGCTAGCACCGCTAGCCCAAAGACACGGCAGGACAATAACACAGAAAACCAGGACTTCTTCCAGCCACAACTCGACCACAACTCGGCTAGAGCCAAAGTAATTAGAAAAAAAAGTACATTTCATTAATCTATTCACATTTTTAGTAATAACTTATGTTGAATCAATGTAAAATTATCTATTTTAAACAAGTTACTTGTATTTTTTCCTACCCTATTATATTGAACCCAATTGTATCAAAATCCTACTCAAACGAATCAAACCGAATCGGCCCAATTTAAAGTAAAATATATCGTTTCTGAATCATATCGTACTGCATGAATTGAGATACATATCGGATCATAATTTATTGGACAGATGCACACCCCTAGTGGTTAGGGATCTGATCTTGTGACTGGAAGGTTGTCAGTTCAATCCCCCCAGGCAGGTCATAACTGAAGTGCCCTTGAGCAAGACCCCAACTTCTCCTCAGGCACCGTGGATAGGGCTGGCCACCGATTCGGGCACATGTTCTGCCTATTGCACAGATGGGTTAAATGCAAAGGTCAAATTCCAATGTGTGCAAATCACATCTAATCTAATCTAGAAAATATAAACTTTAAATATCACTGTGCTTGGTTAAACCAAACAAACACTATCATAAGTTTGCCTTGGAGGAAAAAAATAAACCTGTACTGTCACTGATAAAAATGCTTCTTTAAAGAACCTCCTTCACAGAATATTTACAAAACTAAAAGCGGATCTTCTTCAAAAGAATTGTTTCTTCTACAGAACCCTGTTTGTTTCCATGTGGTGCTTTTATTCTTAATTTTGCTTGGTGTCGTACTGCTCACAGCTCAACGATAATGCAGCCGAAATCTTCTTTAACCACCCACAGACTTCTCAGAGCTATTACTACTTCCCGAGCTTTCTGTTTGTGACCATGATGTTGACAGGAAGAAAGGGCAGAAGGGCAAATGCACCTTCACCAGCCTCCTCTGTTCCTCTGCTGTTCTGGTTTATCAGGTCTGTACTGGACACTCGTTAAGCCCTGGCTGCTGTGCCATTGAAGCTGCCCTGGGGAGCAGTGCTGATAGACTGACTCCGGAAACCTCTCACACTGCACTGAGCTGCTGACCATCAGTCCTGCACAAGCATTAGTGTGAGGTGAAACAGCAGAGCTTTGGTCAGTCTGGGGAACGTTATTATGCTGCAGTGTCTAAAGCATTTCAGGAAACAATAGTAGGAAAAAACTGTTTAAAATAACCATTGAAACAGGCTGGATATACAGTGGATATAACTGTTGGAAGGTGTTAAGTGTTCTTATCTAAATGGATGCATGAATGAAAGAGTTAATACTTTAATGAATATATAGCTGTGAATTTGATCTAGGACAATAGCAGTTAAAGTACATATTACTGTAAGTGATTGATGTACACAAACAAATAAATATACATGTAAGCAGCAGAGAACATGAGTGTAAATAAACCTGTAAAAGGAACAGACAGACAGACAGACCGAGATAGACAGATGATAGACAGACAGATAAGATAAAATTAATCAATGTGATTTTCACACAACAGAATTTGACCTCCACTTTTAACCCATTCGTGTAGTGAAACACACACACACATACACTAGTGAACACACTAGGCTGTGAGAATTTGTGCCCGAAGCAGTGGGCAGCCCTTATCCACTAGTGATGGCAGTTAGGGGGTTAGGTTCACTGCTCAAGGGCACTTCAGTCATGTCCTGTCTGGGGATCAAACCAGCAACCTTCTGGTCACAAGACCAGATCCTTACCACTAGGCCATGGCTGCTCCCAAAGCAAAATGCACCAGCCAGGAGATAGATAGATAGATAGATAGATAGATAGATAGATAGATAGATAGATAGATAGATAGATAGATAGATAGATAGATAGATAGATAGATAGATAGACAGACAGACAGACAGACAGACAGACAGACAGACAGACAGATAGATAGATAGATAGATAGATAGATAGATAGATAGATAGACAGACAGACAGACAGACAGACAGACAGACAGACAGACAGATAGATATATAGACAGAAAGGCAGTGAGGCAAGCAGACAGACAGATAGATAGATAGATAGATAGATAGATAGATAGATAGATAGATAGACAGACAGACAGACAGACAGACAGACAGACAGGCAGGCAGGCAGGCAGACAGACAGGCAGACAGATAGGCAGACAAACAGACAGATAGATAGATAGATAGATAGATAGATAGATAGATAGATAGACAGACAGACAGACAGACAGACAGACAGACAGGCAGGCAGGCAGGCAGGCAGGCAGGCAGGCAGACAGACAGGCAGACAGATAGGCAGACAAACAGACAGATAGATAGATAGATAGATAGATAGATAGATAG
>BRDA01073592.1:13325-32195 GCA_036984385.1 Crenuchus spilurus | reverse complement strand
AAAATAGAACTTTCTGGTTTAAATGAAAAGTGTTATGTTTGGAGACAGGAAAACACTGCATTCCAGCATAAGAACCTTATCTCATCTGTGAAACACGGTGGTGGTAGTATCATGGTTTGGGACTCTTTTGCTGCATCTGGGGCAGGACGCCTTGCCATCATTGATGGAACAATGAATTGTGAATTATATCAGAGAATTCTAAAGAAAATGTCAGGACATCTGTGCATGAACTGAATCTCAAGAGAAGGTGGGTCATGCAGCAAGACAACGACCCTAAACACACAAGTCGTTCTACCAAAGAATGTTTAAAGAACAGTTACCGGAAACATTTAGTTACTTGTTAGTTATTGCTGTAAAGGAGGGTCACACCAGATACTGAAAGCAAAGGTTCACATACTTTTGTCACTCACAAATATGTCATATTGGATCATTTTCCTCAATAAATAAATGATCAAGTATAATATTTGTGTCTCATTTGTATAACTAGGTTCTCTTTATCTACTTTTAGGACTTGGGTGAACATCTGATGATGTTTTAGGTCATATTTATGCAGAAATATAGAAAAGGGTTCACAAACTTTCAAGCAACACTGTACATCTAGGCAGCTTAGAACCCTGGAAACATAATTACACTCCCATCATGAAGCATTAGCTTCATTATACATTAGCTACATTTCCAGCTAACAAAGAAAATTAAAAGAAAGTTCAAAAACTTTTTTAAAAGGAAAGTTAACCTGTTACATCAGGAGTTAATTTGAGTGGCCGAGAGGGAGGAGTCAGCTGTTAATTTGACCAGCAGAGAGGGAGGAGTCAGCAGTTAATTTGAGCAGCAGAGAGGGAGGAGTCAGCAGTTAATTTGAGTGGCAGAGAGGGAGGAGTCATCAGTTAATTTGAATGGCAGAGAGGGAGGAGTCAGCAGTTAATTTGAGCGGCAGAGAGGGAGGAGTCAGCAGTCAATTTGAATGGCAGAGAGGGAGGAGTCAGCAGTTAATTTGAGCGGCAGAGAGGGAGGAGTCAGCAGTTAATTTGAGCAGCAGAGAGGGAGGAGTCAGCAGTTAATTTGAGCAGCAGAGAGGGAGGAGTCAGCAGTTAATTTGAGCGGGAGACAGGGAGGAGTCAGCTGTTAATTTGAGCAGCAGAGAGGAAGGAGTCAGCAGTTAATTTGAATGTCAGAGAGGGAGGAGTCAGCAGTTAATTTGAGCAGCAGAGAGGGAGGAGTCAGCAGTTAATTTGATTGGGAGAGAGGGAGGAGTCAGCAGTTAATTTGACCAGCAAAGAGGGAGGACTCAGCAGTCAATTTGACCAGCAGAGAGGGAGGAGTCAGCAGTCAATTTGAATGGCAGAGAGGGAGGAGTCAGCAGTTAATTTGAGCAGCAGAGAGGGAGGACTCAGCAGTCAATTTGACCAGCAGAGAGGGAGGAGTCAGCAGTCAATTTGAATGGCAGAGAGGGAGAAGTCAGCAGTTAATTTGAGCAGCAGAGAGGGAAGATCAGCAGTTAATTTGAGCGGGAGACAGGGAGGAGTCAGCTGTTAATTTGAGCGGGAGACAGTGAGGAGTCAGCTGTTAATTTGAGCAGCAGAGAGGGAGGAGTCAGCAGTTAATTTGAATGGCAGAGAGGGAGAAGTCAGCAGTTAATTTGAGCGGCAGAGAGGGAGGAGTGAGCAGTTAATTTGAGCAGCAGAGAGGGAGGAGTCAGCAGTTAATTTGAATGGCAGAGAGGGAGGAGTCAGCAGTTAATTTGAACGGCAGAGAGGGAGGAGTCAGCTGTTAATTTGAGCAGCAGAGAGGGAGGAGTCAGCAGTTAATTTGAATGGCAGAGAGGGAGGAGTCAGCAGTTAATTTGAAAGGCAGAGAGGGAGGAGTCAGCAGTTAATTTGAGCAGCAGAGAGGGAAGATCAGCAGTTAATTTGAGCGGGAGACAGGGAGGAGTCAGCTGTTAATTTGAGCAGCAGAGAGGGAGGAGTCAGCAGTTAATTTGAGCGGGAGACAGGGAGGAGTCAGCTGTTAATTTGAGCAGCAGAGAGGGAGGAGTCAGCAGTTAATCTGAATGGCAGAGAGGGAGGAGTCAGCAGTTAATTTGAATGGCAGAGAGGGAGGAGTGAGCAGTTAATTTGAGCAGCAGAGAGCGAGGAGTCAGCTATTAATTTGGGCAGGAGAGAGGGAGGAGTCAGCAGTCAATTTGAGCAGCAGAGAGGGAGTAGTCAGCTCTTAATTTGAGCAGCAGAGAGGGAGGAGTCAGCTGTTAATTTGAGCAGCAGAGAGGGAGGAGTTAGCTCTTAATTTGAGCAGCAGAGAGGGAGGAGTCAGCTGTTAATTTGAGCGGGAGACAGGGAGGAGTCAGCTGTTAATTTGAGCAGCAGAGAGGGAGGAGTCAGCAGTTAATTTGAGCAGCAGAGAGGGAGGAGTCAGCTGTTAATTTGAGCGGGAGACAGGGAGGAGTCAGCTGTTAATTTGAGCAGCAGAGAGGGAGGAGTCAGCAGTTAATTTGAATGGCAGAGAGGGAGGAGTCAGCAGTTAATTTGAGCGGCAGAGAGGGAGGAGTGAGCAGTTAATTTGAGCAGCAGAGAGGGAGGAGTCAACTGTTAATTTGAATGGCAGAGAGGGAGGAGTCAGCAGTTAATTTGAACGGCAGAGAGGGAGGAGTCAGCTGTTAATTTGAGCAGCAGAGAGGGAGGAGTCAGCAGTTAATTTGAATGGCAGAGAGGGAGGAGTCAGCAGTTAATTTGAACGGCAGAGAGGGAGGAGTCAGCAGTCAATTTGAGCAGCAGAGAGGGAGGAGTGAGCAGTTAATTTGAGCAGCAGAGAGGGAGGAGTTAGCTCTTACTTTGAGCAGCAGAGAGGGAGGAGTCAGCTGTTAATTTGAGCGGGAGACAGGGAGGAGTCAGCTGTTAATTTGAGCAGCAGAGAGGGAGGAGTCAGCTATTAATTTGGGCAGGAGAGAGGGAGGAGTCAGCAGTCAATCTGAGCAGCAGAGAGGGAGGCGTCAGCTCTTAATTTGAGCAGCAGAGAGGGAGGAGTCAGCAGTTAATTTGAGCAGCAGAGAGGGAGGAGTCAGCTCTTAATTTGAGCAGCAGAGAGGGAGGAGTCAGCTCTTAATTTGAGCAGCAGAGAGGGAGGAGTGAGCAGTTAATTTGAGCAGCAGAGAGGGAGGAGTCAGCTATTAATTTGGGCAGGAGAGAGGGAGGAGTCAGCTGTTAATTTGAGCAGCAGAGAGGGAGGAGTCAGCTCTTAATTTGAGCAGCAGAGAGGGAGGAGTCAGCTCTTAATTTGAGCAGCAGAGAGGGAGGAGTCAGCTGTTAATCTGAGCTGGAGGAAATTCAGTAGATACAGTGCAAAGATGAGTTGATCTCTTCTGACTAAGCTGTTTATTATTTATTGTTTATGTTTCAAAAGCAGACAAAGGGTGCTTTCACACTTACATTGTTTGGTCCAGACTTTCAGACTTTTCAGATTGGTCTGAACCAAAATACCCTGAAAAAACCCTGGTGCTAGACATGTGGGGTGCTGACAAAAGGGATGCGTGGTGCCCCTGTAAAATTGTGGTGCCCTACACGCAGCACATGATGCGCGTATGGGGAGTGCCAGCCCTGAAAGGAGCAAAATTTGGTCTGAGCAAAAGAGATGTCTCGGTTCGGATCTACTGAACCATGGTCCGGTTCTTGTGCAGTGTGAAAACACTTTTCTTGAAGGTTCGGACTTTCAGACCAAATACAGGAAGTTGACGCAGATGTTAACAACATGAATCAACAATAACAGAAGAAAAACAACCAGAACAGCAGCAAAACTGAGCCGTGGTAGCACATGGAGCGAGGATTAGACAACATTTAATATTTTACTTATTTACTTTAATATTTTATTTATTTAACATTTTGTTGTGATGAACATGTGAAAAGTCAGTTTGAAAAACACAGAAAAATGCTGAAAGTGCAGCTTATTTTCTGAGAGGATGAGAGAGAAAGGAGATGACAGAGCAACCTAAACTAAAGTACATACTAAGAAGATTATTAAGCCTCAGACGCCCGTCCTTCTACAAACCAATCAGTGTCGAGTATAGGAAGACGCACACCACGTAAGTGATGACGACAGAACGTGAACGTGTCATAATAAAAGTCTTTGGTGCGCTCGTTAAAATGCAGTGTGTAAACAAACCTAAACGGACCAAATATATACAAAGTAACAAACACAGGAACCTTAGTTCGGACCATGGTCCGGACTTTCAGGTGTGAAAGCACCAAAAAATGTTGAATAAAAACGTTCTAGATTACTTTAATCTTTGTAGATGTTGTACACGTTAATTTTGATGGTTAAATGTTCTAAGAACCACATTTGTAATGTTCAGAAAACGTTCTACTAACCAAAAACTGTTAGCTGGGTTTGCATCATAGCTTCAGGACTGTCTGGTTGACTGAGCAGATTTTCTGCAGTATTTTCTGTCTTTGGTCAATGAAAAGACGTCTGTTTGACCAGTAGGTGCTCCATACACTCCTGACTTGCTCCTGATGGTGACAGACGAAGAAAGGCTTTTTACAGACAAACACAGCATGAACATGAGTGTGTGTTTGTCTGCATCATTAGAGAGAGAGAGAGATAGATGAGAAAAACATGAGATAAAGCTCCACTGACTGCTAAAGACCAGATGTCCCATGACTCAGAAAGGCACGAAGTGAAGGTGGAGAAACAGGGAGGCAGACAGAGCCAGAAGTTGAGTGAAAAGAAATGATAGAAGGAGAAACAGAGGGAGAGAAATGATGACTAATGTGTTATTTCATAGGCGGGGAAGTCATCTGTTGCACCAAGAATAAGCATACAGTGTTTATCAAGTGCTGCCATCTAGAGGTTGAATAAAGTAACCACACCCACTTTTCCATCTGAAACTCCACAGTTGTCTGCTTCTCCTCACATTCAGAGCTTCATTGCTTCTTTATTTTTTAAGACAGACACAAAAGGGAGGAGTCATAAGAACACTATGACCTCTTTATCTCTCAAATCTTGAGCTTTTGTTTCAAATAAAGCATGTATCTCAGAGAACTGAGCACTCAGTTTCTGTCCTGTTGAAGGGCGCCCTCTTGTGCACAAATCTGATTTGTAACATGAACCTACATAATGTCCCTTCAGTGCTGTGCAGCCCGAGAACAGATTTATGGGATAAAGATCCCTAAAAAAGTTCCCAGGGTACTATGTTCTTAGTGTCTTATGTTCCTAGTGCCCTATGTTTCCAGAGAACTACATTTACAGGGTCCCATATTCCCAGTGTCCTATGTTATAAGGGTTCTATGTTCCCAAGGTTCAATGTTATCAGTGTTCTAAGTTCCTGTTTTGTATTATACAGAAATGGGGAGTATATAACCCTGGTAGAGCACGTATGTAGAACTTTTTGTCCTGCTCCTAAAATGTGCAGCATACGTCCTAATCGGGCAGATTAGAACCCTAACATGAACCTACATAATGTCCCTACAGTGTTCAGCCTGTAAAAAAGATTTTTGGGACTAAAAGTCTAAAAACTACATTTTAGTGTTCTGCAGTAAGTTGTAAGCTTTGGTTATTATGTTACATATCAGTGACAGACTCAGGTCAAGAAAATAAAAAGGGCACATTTTTCACACTGAAGGGGTTCTCAATTACAAGGGCACCTACACGGGCACTTCATCATGTACAATGGTAGAAGAACCCTATACAGCACTGTATCACATTACCTCTACTGAAAAGGGCTCACTTTCGGACAATGTCTAGTAGGGGTGCAATAGAGGACACAATGCAACCAAATAAGGAGTCTCATTAAGACAGATTAACCATATTTCTTGTTCTGGAGGGCACACCATCATCATTTATTGCAAAAATGGGGCCACTAATAATAATTTTTATCAATATTTTTTCCCATGTGAAGGGCAGCTAACAGGGCACTTTTTAAAGTCCTAAGATGTGGACATAAATGGAAGGTTTAAATGGAGAGACTGAACAAAAAAAGACAGTGATCCTCGTGATGGTATTCTACTGTTTTTATTTGAATGAGTGAAACACTTTCAGTTACAAAAATGACTTAAAATGAACAACACTGTACAATGAACAAGCATGTTATCTTCATCTATTTTTTGGTTTCAGAGATAAATACACTAAAAGACTAACCTGTCACCATGTGGAGGAGAGAAGAGAAAAGCAGAGAGGGCAGAAAAGGACAGTCCACGTCAAAGGAAAAGACAGTACACACACATACATACACACACACTCACACATGAACTTATTTGGATGCTCTCACACATGGACAGGCACACAAAGAGAACATCAGAACATGGGACAGATTAGCATCATAAAAAATCACAGAACATAAAACTATTTTACCATCATCATCATCATCATCATCGTCATCACCATCGTTACCTTTCACGAAAAAGCTAAAAGTGTTTATTTTTTTCTCCCCAAATAACAAATAAGTTAAAAATATAAACTTTTATCAAAATCATCATCTCTGTGATGATCTGCTTTGGCTAGCCGAGGCCTCTGTTGGAGAAACCGAGGTTGCTAGGTGACAAGGGGACGAGACAGAGACGAACAAAAGGAGAACTGCAAGAGATGCTTTCAGTGGAGATCTTTGGTTTCACTAGATGAGTTTAATATTTGCTCCGTTCTTCATATGTCTTTGGATTAAAGCTGTTTTTAATCAAATACAAAGAAGGAGAGAAAGAGAGAGGGGGGAGAAGAGAGGAAGGAAGGAGGCATACTTTCCTTCCTCTGCCTTGCTATGTTCTCTTTGATCATCATCTACTGAAGGAACAATGAAATGTTAAAGCTTGTGGCCCACAAGAGCCACTATTCCAGCAGAAGTACATCACATGGTCCAGTATCCAAATGAGTGTGTCAATAGTCTAAAAAATGATGGTTCCACTAGGAACCTTTCTGCATCTCTGAAATGAAGGTTAAGAAGCATTTGTTTTAAGAACTTTTTAAAATGTCTTTTCCATATAAAGAATGGGTTTTCAAAGAACCTTTTGACAAACAAAATGTTCCTGTAGACACTTTTAAAAGTTTCTGTGGAACCACTAAAATATCTTTCAGGAACCTTTTGTGTTTAGAGTGTAGGGATTACGTAATGCTGATTGGTGGAGAATATGTTGGACCCTTCCAAATTCACGCTGAACTAAGCTTTTCCCTCTGAACAGACCATTTGCTGTGAAATGTCGTGAAAATTCTGAATATAAGTGGATTGGACCTTAATTGTAGCTGTGAAGACAGAATATGATGTAATTGCCATTAGGGTGAAATTTTAAATGAGGCGGGTGATTAAACTTTGATGATCAAGCTGAAATAATGCACTATTTTCCTGGGTTGAGTGAGCTGTGTTTCACTGAAACACAATACTACATCATAGCTAGCAGACTTCCTGAGAGAGATCTTCACCCACAGATAACGATTCTGTCCTGGGCAAATCAAGTGACTCTGGCCCACAGACTGGAGATTTCCCCCTTGAACTCTGAATGTGTATTCACTGATTTGAAGGCTCTATGAATTAAGCTGTGAGAAAGATGTTTGTAGGCTCAAGACTGCACTCATTCATATACAATTTGTGATATTTGAGATACTATGTCTGAAATGATGGACAATTTGAAGTTAATTTGGTAGCACGTTCGGTTACCTACAATAGCTTCAGACTAAATCACATTAGGTATCATGTCTAAACTGGTAGGCTACGTTTTGGGCAAGGTCAGCATTGTGTATATTTGATTGTTTTGTTCCTTCTAAAGATAGATCAGGTAGGCTTGGCTGTGTGAGGTGTCAGATCTCCCAGTGGAGTGTTTGCTTTGGTATCATTCTCTAGTGTTTCACACCGCTGAGAGGCCACAAGACACTTCACACATGCTCCCTTAGGTATCTGTATACAACATGGAGCTTCTGTTGTTAACCGTGAAACTAATACATAATGAACTTTGGGTCTGCATACAGGACTTTAGCCAAGCTAACATTCCTCAGGAAGCATTCTGAGTAAGCAAGGAAGAGGAATAGAAAGTAGAAGAGGGGAGAGATGATTGCCCTGCCTAAAGCCACCATTAACATGTCCTCTATCTGCTGTTGTCTGCATTACATGCAAAATTTAATCTGTGGGCTACAACAATAAGATTGATCCCTGTCATGATTGGACCACAGAGAAAGTTTGAACATGGTGTTGGCAGGCGCCAACATCTCCCTCCAAGGGATGGGCATTTTAATCATTTTTGCTTGTAGAATATCCGTTATTCAAATCTCAACAGCAGAGATGTTCTGGTTCATGTCCATGTAGAGCTCAGATGCACCATTCTGGTCCTACACTGAATATCCAGTCAAAAATGACAAGATTATGCAATTTTCTACTCTCAATTATGATGATGAGTACAGATTAATCATGCCCATCCTACTCTAACTCTTTGAAATTTCGTCACCTAGCAACAAGAGTCTCGGCCCCTTCCCAGTCTGCCAGCCCTCGGCACCCTTTTCAATGGGGCAGCCAACCAATGGACTCTCAGTGTCTTCCATGAATTGACCAGTTACTGCACACAAAAGTTGCCTTTGTCCTACCAGGTTTCAGCTAGAAGGTGCCAAGGGTCTGGCGACTGTAGAAGTGGCCTCAGGGGCTGAAGTAAGGCCGAACAGCTGAGCTGGTCAATCAGGCAAACAGAACATTCCCTTAAACTTTACAAAAGTTTTAGATTCATTCTGTTGTTCTCTCGAGCTGACAAAACACTGATGCAAAGGATGAGGACAAGTGCTGCATTTTGCCGTATTTATGTCCACAGGACTGGGGCTGTCACTCTGAGTCATTGTTGCCAGCTGGAAAATTGGGCAAGAAGCCTTCATTGTGATGGGTGAGTAAATCGACATCTACACCCTTGTTCTTCAGCATCTTAAAGAACTTGTGGCCATCACATCCCACTATCTTCCTGTTTTTACTGCTCTATGCATAGCTTCCTTCTTCAACATTCGACAGACCACTGAAGTGGTGCAGTCATTCTCATTTCAATACCATTTTATGCCCTTATGAGGAAGTCTTTGTTTAGGATATAAATGTGGAAAATGAATGGACTTTGATGCCCCCTGGTGAACAAAAATATTACAAACTTGTTTTTTTCTACATACATTACTCTTCCAAATATCACTGGATGCTTTGTAGTGTGAGCTCATTAAAAAGTCCAAAAACAATTTTTCTATGAGCTACAGCTACTGTGCATTATACTGATAATAAGATAACAAATCTGTGCAAAGCAGCTAGCTTTGGCAGCAGATGAGTGTTTTAGCAGGTTAGCTAGATAGAGTAGCAATATGATTAGCTTTGTTGTTATATAAGTGTTGATATACAGAGTCATTTCAAAATATTATGACCACCCCTGGTTTAGAGTGAATTTTAGCTAACATTGGATTACACTCTTTATGCTAATACTGAGCTACTTTGTTAATTAGCAATAGCAATGAAAGGGCTTTCATGTGTTCTTGGAGCACTCAAAAAATACTTTACAATGTATTTTGTGGCAGATGAAAGTTGTGCTTTACTCACACGTTAAAATATTTTGATGTTATATCTGATGCATAAAACAGAGTTTGGATTCTAAAACTGGTGCTAATGCTAGTGCTAGTCAGGGTTTGATTTGAGGGCATCCCAGACCAAATGTATTATATTCTTAGCCTGGGTTTAAGGGAACTATAGAACTGTGCAACTTATGAGTATTAGAGTATATTGGAAAGTCCAGATGAACATTGTTAACAATAAGGTGTAGAGGTTTCCAGTTCCAGTTTCACATATTCTAACCATGGGAACTGTTGTAGGATAATACACCATGGGGAAGGCCATCAAATGTTTGTGATGATGATGTGGACTTGATGCTATATTCTGATGGCATTTTACAAAGCAGTATTGTCTAAAACTAGATGAGCATGTAGTAGAAGTAGTGAGTATATAGAAACAAACAGTGCCCTCTGTTTGCTAAAACAAGCCCAACATAAGACATTTGCCTGTCAGCTACATTTTTTTACATAAAACTTTCTGGTGTATTCCACAGTTAAAAAAACAGGGACGTTCACAAGGACAGCTCCAGTCTGAGACTTGTTTCCGAAATTGCTCATCATTACAATGATAATGACATTTTAAGATGAACTGGAATGCAGCACAAGGCCTTCAGAGCCTTTGACTTTCAACTGACCCCATAACATCCATCAGTCTGCCCGAAAACAGCCCTGAACACAGATATGCCATCGTTCTGCTTAAAGCTTTTTATCAGTTTTGGTTTAACGCCAAAGAGACTGAGGTATTTGAGGAACTATCTCTGTTCCGTGTCCAACCAGACACAGACAACAAGAAATGACTGTGGAAAGGAGGAAGAGAAGTCGAGAAGAGACCTAGAGAGAGAAAGATGGAGACAGCATCAATACAGTTCTGCTAAGCAACATGTTTCTTTCCAGTTCTCCATGACTCTCCCCTCCCCATCTTTAGAGAATCCCTCTTTTTGCACTTCCACCTAATTCCCCTCCATCTTTCCTCTCTTCCAGTTTTTATTTTTTGGTTTTGTAGCTGTTTAAAGCTTTTAGGTCAAGGCTCTGAGCAGCACTGCGTCTGATGCTGTGGACCACATAGTTAGCAAACGGACATTTGTAAAGTTTGGCCATTTGGCCTTCTGATTTAGCCTCTCTATGCTAGGTTAGAGTGGGAACGCTTTAGCTTTTGATGAAATCTTGCCATTGATGCCAATGTGTCTGCAGCATCTGACGACGTGCTGTTCTTTACCCTGATTGGTTTTAACCCTCCACAGAGGAGCAGCAGAGGGCCAAAAGGGGGCGAAAGTTCACCCCCTGTATGTCACCGGACCTCACAGGACCAATGTTTGCATTCGTCGACGGATTTGGTTTGAAAAAGTTGCCTTGGCGACGTAGAAACAGTTTGACACAATCCAATGCCGCAAACATAAACCTGATGAAATGTACTCAGGATCAAATAAATAAAATAATTTAAACATCATAGAAAAGAACATACCACAACAAAAAAGTGTGGGTTGGGTGGGTGGGGGGTGTTGGGAACACAAAAATCAAAAATTCAAAATGATAAGAAATGTTTTTTTTTGGTCTAAAATCAAGTTAGTATCTTTTTTTCACTTTTCACATTTTCTTCTATACATTAGCAATAAGTAAGCAGTATAACATAGATGATTTACTACAAAATCTATATAAGCACTAACTGATCCATTCCATCTAAACGGTAGTGCGGATAGTTGGCTCCACTTAATCGGACCACCAGCAGACGGTGGGGGATCTTTGGGTGTGTCTTTGAGCATATCTGCTATTTGGTTTCACGTAAAGCTTTGAAGACGTTTGGCTTTGGCTCATTGCATGTATGTTTACCGTCATCCTAGTTTTATCTGTTTAGATGAATGTTCACAGTATTTTTCCAACATCCTGATATAGTCTCTAGCACAACTAGGAACAAGGAAGAGACATTAAAAAAGGACATTTCTAGAATACAGTATTTTCCCCTCGAACAAAAGGAACAGCATCTACACATGTAGAAGATCAAAACGCCCATGAAAAAGCTTGACGGACGGAAAGAAACAAAGGCAGTTCCTCCCAAAGCCAAATAAAATGAAAGAAAGAAAACAGTCACATTTCGCCAACTTCAGTGAGGTCATTAAAGATCCTGTCCCAAACCAGGGAGAGTCTGAGTTATAGGAGGAAGAAGAGGGTGGAGACATCTGTGTGTCTGTTCATCCTTCCATCATGACCATCACTTGCAATCTTAATGGAGAGTTGTATGGAAGGATGAGAACATTTCCCCTCACATTACATCCACCATTTCACCTCATCTTCCTCAACTCCTTCCATTTTGGCTGGGAAACTTTTTGGTTTGCTTTTGTGAATTTGTGGACTTTGGGGTTTGGTTGGTTCCCCAAACTGAGAAGTTTTGCTGTGTTTTGTTCACCTCACAAATGAAGCATTGAGGAGAAGGCAAGACCCTATCCTCCAAACTTGTTCCAGGGAAGTCCACTTCAGTGTGTATGAATGGGGTGGGGGTTGCATCCTCTCAAATTGTGGGATGAGTAGGGGTTTCTTGGAGAATCTCGATGGGTTTAATGAGTCACTTTGGTATCCAACACGAGTGAATGTGGCTGAGAGATGAACGTATGGGTGTAAACGAAAAGGAAAATGGAAAGAATATAAGAATGCACAAAGACACATGAAGGTCAATCTTTGTATGAAGTACATGTCAATTACATTTACTTACCTTAGCATGTACATCAATCAAACACGTGATTAATACCACCTCCTAGCATCTACACTCATTGTTCATTTTAGCTCAACTTACAATATACAGTAGGTCCACCTTGTAGTTCTACAATTGCAGACTGTTTCTCTGCATACATTCTTCTTCAATAGTCAGGACCTCCAAAGTAGGTGGTGGATCATTCTCAGTGATACTGATGTGGTGGTGTTGGTGTGTGATGACTGAATCAGACACAATTTTTAGACTGTGTCCACTAATTTTCTGTTCCAACCTTGTTGGTCCAGCATGTCCAATTTTGAAGGGAGAGTCTCCTGAGGGTTTAGTCTGTATTTGCCGCTTTGCCATCGGGCGTACTTGAGAGGGTGTCATTTCTAGAAATTATGAAAGTGTTCTGGATATTCTGCTTGAGTGTTATTTTAATAAGTGATAAACAGCTCTGCTGTGTCAGATTCAATCAACATAGACTAACACACTAACACACAACCACTTGAGTGTCGCTAATGTCCTGTAGGGTGCTGACCGTTGATGAATGAGGTGAATAGTAAAAGTATCCAGAGAAACAGATGGACTACAGTCTGTAACCTACAAAGTGTTAAAGAGTTCAATTGGACAATGTGTGTACATACAAGGAGGTTTTTTATGTCATGGCTGATGGGTGTATTACGTCTATCCTGTTCACAGACACATACTGGGTAGTATAAGATTCTACAGTGATAACTACATAAAGCCCACTATGCTGACCAATAAGTAACAGATTTGTTTCTTATATCATTGAGAAATGTATCACTGTAAATAATCACAAACAGAATTTTGTTCACATTGTGCAACTTTCATTTAAAAAATTACAAAACGATGATGATGATAATGATGATGACCACGTGTAACAATAGATCTGCTCAGGAACAGAGCCTTAAACAAAATACAAAATACTGAAATGAAGGGAACACCTTTCTGGAAGGTAGCAGAAATCAAACAGAGGTAAATGGAGGAGATAAATAAGTATAATGAGGACTAAAATAAGACTTATGAGCTTGGGTTAAACAGTAAAAAATGATCAGCCAAGTCAGCCAAGATAATGTACAAATAGTGATGCAAACAGACAACATGAGAGGATGCCAGACAAAATAATGGAGAAGATGGCTGGTTCATTTGAGTCTGGCGTTGGACGCTGAGCTATTTACAGGTCCGCAGGTTAAAGCTTTTCCTTCCGTATTTTTGGTTTTGGTTTATCTTTTTTGGTATTTGGGATTTTGGCATGGTTGTCTTTTTGTCCTTGTGAGTCTTTATAAAGTTCACTCTGTGGTATTTTTTGGTTTAAAGTACTCCAGGCTTGTCCACACATTAAGCTTCTACACCTTTGCCATTCAGCAACACACAATCAAGAGTTCTTTTGATATTTTGGCTCAAGGATCATTAAAGATCAGGACAAATCAACATTCCTCTCATTCTCCTCCAGTCCTAATGTCGGTTGTATTTCTTTCCTTACTTTATGCCTTCTGGAGAAGAAAATAAAAGCTACGTTCCAATAAAACTCCTGGCAGACGTTTTTTCCCCTTTTTTTGGTTTTATGCATCCCTCTTCTTCACTTCTTCTCATCTTCACTACTTCCATCTCTTCATCCCTCCCCTCTTCCACATTGTGTATCTTTTTGGCATCAGCAGAGTGGGAGAGAGCAAGAAAGAGAGTGAAAGAGAGAAACTGAAGGAAAAGAGAGAGACAGACAGAGAGAGAGAGAGACAAAGTTGCTTTGGTTGAGAGGAGGAGGTCTCGGTTCCTCCTCCTGTTCCCATCATTGGTTTTCATGGAAGCGTCACTCAATCTTGGCCCCGCCTGTGAAATGTGGGCTGTGTACCAAATCACTGGAAGAGCAGGAAGAGGCGGGGCTTGAGCAGGGGGAAGGGCTCATGACACCTGTAAATACAGGTTTGTTGGATTTGGGAATGTTGACCGAGTTACCAAATCCTAAGCTTGTCGCCATGGTCAACAGTGATGGGTGGTTAAGGAAGAGAGAAGATGGGAGTCCTGACCTCTGAACTCCAGAGCCACCAATCAGTATCTTGCCGCCACCTTCAAGACTGGAAATGGGAGGTTGACCACCACTGGCTGCCAGAGCTGAGGGAAGAAAAGAGGAGTTACACCCTCAACATCCAATTTATTAGACATTAGAGATCCACCTCTGTACATTTACAGACTGTAGCCCTTTTAGCAAAGCTGAACCAAGACATGATGACAGCAGATGGAGCTACAAGAGAGGTTTCTGATAAAGTGGACAGTGGGTGGTGCTACAATACAGTGCTTTCTGATAAAGTGGACAGTGGGTGGAGCTACAAGAGAGGGGTTTCTGATAAAGTGGACAGTGAGTGGAGCTAAAATAGAGGGGTTTCTGATAAAGTGGATAGTGAGTGGAGCTAAAATAGAGGGGTTTCTGATAAAGTGGATAGTGAGTGGAGCTAAAATAGAGGGGTTTCTGATAAAGTGGACAATGGGTGGAGCTAAGAGAGAGGTTTCTGATAAAGTGGGCCATGGGTGGAGCTACAAGAGAGGGGTTTCCAATAAAGTGGATAGCAGGTGGAGCTACAATAGAGTGGTTTCTGATAAAGTGGGCCATGGGTGGAGCTACAATACAGTGGTTTCTGATAAAGTGGACAGTGGGTGGAGCTACAATAGAGTGGTTTCTGATAAAGTGGGCCAAGGGTGGAGCTACAATACAGTGGTTTCTGATAAAGTGGACAGTGGGTGGAGCTACAATAGAGTGGTTTCTGTTAAAGTGGGCCAAGGGTGGAGCTACAATACAGTGGTTTCTGATAAAGTGGACAGTGGGTGAAGCTACAATACAGTGGTTTCTGATAAAGTGGACAGTGGGTGGATCTACAATAGAGTGGTTTCTGATAAAGTAGACAGTGGGTGGAGCTACAATAGAGTGGTTTCTGATAAAGTGGGCCAAGGGTGGAGCTACAATACAGTGGTTTCTGATAAAGTGGACAGTGGGTGAAGCTACAATACAGTGGTTTCTGATAAAGTAGACAGTGGGTGGAGCAACAAGAGAGGGGTTTCTGAAAAAATTTGGCTGTGGGTGGAGCTACAAGACAGAAGTAAAGACAGAGTCAGAAGAAAAGAGATTAGTTAAACAATGGCACAGACACTCATACCAGGGGCAGATGGTCCTGTTAAGCAAATGCACTGATGAAGAAAAAAATGACAAAACCTAATTTATATATATTTTCCATCTTTCTCAATATTTGATGGACATAACTGCTTGTCCATCACATATGTCATTGCTGTCATAGTACTTAGTATGCAAAATAGACCATCAGCCATGACTGACACATTCACACAGAAACAAAGCATAGCACGCCACATCAATGCAACCCTGGAACTGGACGACGTTTTCTGTTGTGAAAAAGAAGATCTTCATATCTCACTAATTTCTCCTTGGCAACAATGAGACCATACAGAGAAACAACGGATCCTTCAGCTTAAATCTCAGATGTGTTGCTTGACTTCAGGCATCTCATGTGTATACTTTTTCAAGTAGAGATCTCAAGTCTCACACCATGCTCAGATTTGCTCAGCCATTATCACTCTGTTTACTAAATATCAAAGTCTCAATATCAACTCAACAGTTTCTCATGCAGGACTCTGAAAGAAGATGTGATCCCCTCAGTTCTGATACTGAGAATGACTATTCTCATGAATGTTTATCTGGACCAGAACAATCTCGTGTCTTCTTTTTGTCTCGTCTTTGGCTCTTTCTCCAAAGTAATTTTAAGAGAATCTCCATTCAATCTCCTGAGCCACAGAACAGAAACATTTGAGTATTTATTTCTGTGCATATTTTGTCATTGCTGTCCCACACACCTTGGATCGTGGCAATTGGGTTGTTGCCACGGAGAGTTTGGTTCATTCCTGTGTTAACTCCAATCACCGTGTTCCTGAGTCACGCAAGCGTGCACAAACACCAACGCCAACACATACAACAGCAGAGAAGAAGAGGAAGGGAGGAAGAGGAGAGAAGGAAAACACAGCAGGTGACCAACACATGAATGCAAAGTAAAAGGTTAGACAATGCAGGGAATTAGAAGACTCTACAAAATGCAAGTTGTTATTGTGGATTACTATAAAATTCACTGAAGTCTGTATTAGCATCAAAACTTTTTCTGGCATGAGATTTCATGGTGCGCTGATCAAATCAATGACCAAATCAGTACTAGTCAACAATCAACAGTTTAACTTATTTCAAAATAAAAGGCAAGCGGGCATAATGTGATATACTGTATAAGGGATCATGTAAAGCTTCTTTGTAGTTTCACATTAGTTTCACCCCAGAGGCTTTCTAATGACTGACTTTAACAAGATATTTTTGTTACTGTGCCTTTAAAGTCTATCTCAACAAATTAGAATAAAGAGAAAAAGTTTTGTTTTGTGTTCAGTTTTATTCAGGTAAACAAACATGTATGTATTATATTCATTACATATGAAGCAACATAGTTCAAGTCTTTTTTTGTTTTAATATTAATACTGTTTGAAGAGTAATTTAACCAAACTCAAAATAAAATATTGTAATTAACAGTAACACAGACCAGACTTGAAATGTGACAAATATGCCAGTTTAACCTTTTCACTACAGTTTATTTTTTGATGTGGCATGTGTGTGTGTGTATATGTGTGTGTGTATATGTGTGTGTGTATGTGTTACTGTGTGTGTGTGTGTATGTGTGTATGAACAGTCCTCCCAGATTGTATTCACCTCAAATTTGCTGCAAAATCGGTGATGTAGTTAGACATATCACCGTTCTTGTTGCGCCACGAACTGTGAACAAGAAAGTCACACACGCGCGCACACACACACACACACACACACACACACACACACACACACACACACACACACACACACACACACACAAAGACACAGACATTAGCTATCAGCACTGACCTAAAGCGAAAAGCAAGAGCTTTGGTCTGTTTACAATATGCTTGCTAGCCAGATAACAGACCATTTTGGACCAAATATGGCCCTACTAAGACACCTGCAGGTCAGTTATGGCAATGGCAAGTGTACTGTGGTCAAACTTGGCTCAGTTGTGGCTGGTATGTTTAAAGTTTGTCATGGTACTTGGACTCTGTGCTACATGTGTATGGAGTGATTTTTGTGTCAAAAGTTTCACAATAGCAAAAATAAATCTGCAAGCAAAATCCACAGAAACATGACCATAAAGAATATCTTGTGAATACAAAAAATAAAAACATATAAAATATAAATGTAATGTTTATTTCATTAAATGTTACGTTTGCATTTTGACCATATTTGGTTTCAATGTTTTCGTTTTTTTGAATTTTAAAATTTTTTTTAGTTTCAATGTTTTTGTTTTTTTTGCTTCTGCTCCACATTTTTTTGCTTCTGAGTTTTGAAACACTTTTCAAGTGTGGGTGGGACTTAGAAGGCGGCGTTAGCCTTGAAATTCCATTGGTCACTGACAGCAGCTTTGAGTCCACTGAGACAGAGCCACGCCCACCACGTCTGCTTCACACAGCGTTTTCAAACATGGCGGAACGCAGGGTTTGTAATTCATAGCAGCAGCTAAACTGAATTTTGCCATTAAAGTTTATACAAAGGTTATAATTAATTGCTAAATGGTCTGTAGATATTGCAGAACCTCATGTTTCTTCCACATATTTCTCTCCATCCAGTTCCCTAAAACTTTAAAAAGCTCACGTTGGTGAAGTGTGCTCAGTATTAACCGTCACGCTTAATGTAGGTATTATTTGAGCAGCGGATCATTCACAGATTAGCTGTGACAGTGACATGTTGGATTATCAGCTCTGTACAGCAGTGACACTGATGTGGAGTTTTAGTGTTGTGCTGCTGGAAGTTTAAAAACTATGTACACTCACTGTCCAGTGTATTGACTCGATGAGCTCTTTGGTCCATCATGTACGTGTATAATTACTGTAGGTAGCTCACTGTTGTAGATTTGTGTTAAGTCTTCCTCTCGTCCTTTATCAGCGTCACTATCTGACCACAGGACACTGCTGTAAGGATACTTATGCTCTAATATATTTAGTGGACAAATCTCAGCCCAGCAGATTAGATGTTTAAAAACTCTGCATACTAACATGTCACTACCATGTCACTGTCACAGCTGAGCTATGAACGATCTGCTGCTCAAATAATACCTACCGTACATTAAGCGTGACGGTTAATACTGAGCACACTTCACCAAGTGAACTTTTTAAAGTTTTAGGGAACTGGATGGAAAGAAAACACTGATGTGTTCAAGAAACATGAGTGTCTGCAATATGTACAGACCATTTAGCAATTAATTATAACCTTTGTATAAACTTTAATGGCAAAATTCAGTTCAGCTGCTGCTGCTATGAATTACTAACCCTGCGTTCCGCCATGTTTGAAAACGCTGTGTGAAGCAGATGTGGTGGGTGTGGCTCTGTCTCAGAGGTGGACTCAAAGCTGCTGTCAGTGACCAATGGAAATTCAAGGCTAACGCCGCCTTCTAAGTCCCACCCACAAGTGAAGTGTTTCAAAACTAAGAAGCAAAAAAATATGGAGCAGAAGCAAAGAGAGATTCAAGAAGCAAGAAACCAAAAACAATGAAACCAATTTAAAAAACAAACAAAAAAAA
>BRDA01073592.1:0-10230 GCA_036984385.1 Crenuchus spilurus | reverse complement strand
ATATATATATATATGTAATAAGTGTAAAATTAATTACTACTGAAAACTACTGTACTATTTTGACAAAAGGTTTAAAGGGACTTTTGACCATGTTTCGTAAACCTAATCTGAAGGTGGAGCAGAGTCAATAAGCTATATAATGTTATGAGATATGACTATTATTGCCCTCAAAAATGAAAGGGGAAGTTCAGTTTATTTCACATGTGAGCAGTTTACTGTCTGTTTGTTAACACCAATTCTTTACAAACTCAGCAACAACAGTCTCAAAACAGTAATAGTGTCATAAATCTATATTTTGATTAAATCTGCTCTAAACTTAGGCTTTCCAAAAACCTGTTTTCAGATGTGCTGATATATTGTGAAAAAACCCTCTAAACATTTCTAGCCAAGACTTTTGAGCTCAGAAATGAATAAACAGAGGTGTTGGCTACACACTGCTCATTACAGTTTTTAGACATTGTATGCGGTTTTATTTCTAAAGCTTAACAAAAGTGACCAGAGATGTGTTTCACTAATTCAGTCGTTCCTCGATTGAATATTTATGAGATAGGTGTGAGGAAAGAGCTCTTTTGTTTGATGGAGCATGTCTGCAGATTCCACACATTTCAAGTCTGCTATTCCACCAAAGGAATGTCTGGAATTACCATGTCACTATATGAATGACAGATCACGTCATTTGCCGGGAAAAAATGCATAGCTGTCTGACTCGCTCTGAAAAATGTGTCTCTGCTTATTTAAGCTCCTCTCACAAATATCTAAAATATATATTTTAATTCCAGCTATATATATTTGAAAAGTAAACCCTTTAAGATTTCAGAGGTATGTTTTGTTTTGTTTCTAGGATAAAATCTTGCAAAGTTATGTAAGTTTTTGCAGAATTTCATTAATTTACCAAGGGTGGGAGCACCAACACCAGAGGGTTAAAAACAAGAAAGTCAAAGTAAGTTTGTTTAGTGTCTTTTGTTTGTTTGTTTCATGTACTGACGTTTATGCCTCATACCATGCCATCTCACGGACGATTGTAGATAACACCACCCTGTCCCCAAGTGATGTTCATTCAACGGGCATCTCGCCATCAGACTGATGTTCAGGACTACTTTGCTAAGCCCCAGCTCTTGTTTTTAGTTCTAACATTACTCAAAACACAATTTGTTTACATATTCACATTTTAAAATTAAATTTTTTCCAAGAAAGTGATGTCAAGATTTTGCTTACAAAGAAAGGCAGATAGTGCTCAAATGTGACACAAGGTGAACTTACCCCACGGTGTGTCAGAATTTATTGGTCTTTCTTTTATCAGTGACTTTTTTTTAACTAGTGAATGTGTTAGTGTTAAGATAACAAATGCCTTCCATTATCATTGCATGACATCTGTACATTCACTTTGAAATGTCTGCATTTATGCATCTATTATGCATGTACTTATACTGTGTATGAAATCTTTTAGCATCATATTCCATCAGACACTAGACTGTTCATGAAATAGTTCAACTGAAATACTGCAAAAATACGGCCTAAAATGTTAATGACCACTGAGTAGAGTTGACATCATTAGCAGGAGGAACAGAAACTGATGACTGATTTGGCAGACGGGTGGGATCTGATATGCTAAACACTCTGAGGCAAGCAATGCAAGATGGACTGGACCACATTCAGGATTTAGGGGAGAAAGTCCTGTCAGAGGTGAGTTTAGGTATATTCTGCTCATGCAGGAGAAATTATTACAGGGCTGTTAGGGTCAGGAATTGTGGGTGTGAGGACCAGGCTGAGGGTCGTACCATGTGTGGACTGTAGCAGGGGGGTTTGTGCGAGGCGGGCTGGGGTTGGCTGGGCAGGGGAGGGGTGGCGCTGGAAGGGTTAATACGTTTTTCTTTCTGCCGACGGTTGCAGAACCAGACACGGATCACCTCCTTCTCCATGCTGAGCTGCTCAGCGATCAGTAGGATCTCCTCTGAGGTAGGCTTCTGGTTCTGAATGTAAGAACACAACAAAAGACATCATCAGCATACCTCTGCCCTGACTCAGAACACTATAGTTATTACTGTCACAGTACAAAGCCTACTCACAGCAGATTCATACTGAATTAAAACTGCTCCTCAATTATTACTGTCAGACTCTAAAAAATACCCTCCACAGAGACTGGATCACTCCACAATTACTATACAATAATAATAATAAGTAAGTAAAAGTAACTAAAAGGAGGGCTAATAAGGAAGGTGCAACAAGAGACACAGAGACCACATAACAGAGAAAGCACAAATATGACTGCTGAGATGGTCCAAACATAGCAGTTAAGTTGATTTCCTCACCGTGCAAAAGCTGCGCTCCAGAGCCACGCGCACGGTGGTTTCAATGCTGGTGCGTTTCTTTCGGCGGCGGGATGGCAGACCTTCGAAGCCCAGAGAAGGAGAGGAGAGAGAACTGGGGCTGGGTAAAGTGCTGTCCATTGACATGGTCTCTGAATAAAGCAACAACCAACACTACTGTTATCTTATAAGATAATATACAGCTATACAACTGCACTCTTATACACCTAAAAAAAGATAAACAGTACCTAAACCCTCAGGTACAGATTCAGAAGATCAAATATCTTTACACTGTGTTGTTACAGTGCTGTTTTATTAAGAATGCACAGTGTTACCAGCATCATTGAGCCATTTCTCCAGAAGAGGTTTGAGTTTGCACATGTTCTTAAAGCTGAGGTTCAGTGCCTCAAAGCGTGAGATGGTTGTCTGACTGAAATCATTCCCGTACAGCTTCCCCATAGCCAGGCCCACGTCACCCTGCAGTGAGAGAGCAGGAGAGAGAAAGAGAGAGAGAGAGAGAGAGAGAGAGAGAGAGAGAGAGAGAAAGAGAGAGAGAGGTTATCCCTGGGTACTTATTTGCATTGGTAAAGGAAAAAAAGAGCATCAAGGGGCAAATGGACACTCACAGACCCTACTCCCTGTGTAAGCTTGAGATCAGTAGCATTTCAACTTTAGCATTATGACAAATTTTATAAATGATATTAAAACTATGTAACAGAATCTACCAAATAACACGACAACACTGTCAACAGCATCACACAACTCCAGCATAACTGTCCTGTAATGTCCATAGAGCCCATTTTGTGTTTAACTGGTAGAAAAAGATCAAAGAATGGAGTCACCCAGGTCTTACGAGGCAGCTGTGACCTAAAGGTTTGGGAAGCTGGCTTGGGCTTGAAAGAGCATGGGTGATATGGGTGATGCGGGCATTTGCCCAGGGCGGGATCTCATCAAGGGCAGTACATGCGCCCAGCCCCGCCCCTTCCCTCCCCCTAAAAAAAAACCCTTATTATTTCATATAGTCTGTCTTGCCCAGGGTTTCTCAACCTGTTTTTGACATGCGTCCCCTCTGTGTGTGTACTGTGAACTCGTGCCATCCACCATTACACCTTCCCCGGGACAATAGCTTCTAAGACAAGAATTGAAGCATTCGTGCCAGTGGTGGTGCCACAGGGGTTGTTCGCCCAGGGCACCAAACAGGCTAGGGTCACCCCATCACCAATTCAACCCTTATTAAAACAGCTGTTTGTGTAGGAATCTTGATGTCACTTGAACCCTTTACTAGTGGCACCTGTACCACATTTAGCACATTAGCACAATAACAATACACAGAACATACTAATGTTATAATACTTGTTATAGTTCTTATTACAATTCAGTATTTATTAACTGTCTGTTAGAGCTGTGAGAACATCTCAGCCACCTTTAAACCTCTTGACCCACCACTCGTTTAACAAGTACACCCAGTTTCAATACTGACACTCACATCAGAACTAACCACAGACATTTACTGTAGCCATACTAGTCAAACTAGTCAAATCCTAATTTTGAACTGATATTTAAGAAGAAATTGTTGTGAATATAATTGATTTAAGTATCAAGGTTTACTAATTATATTGTGATATACTAGTGCGTCTCCAAAAACTAGAATATGGAGAAAACGTTCATTGCTGTCCAATTTAATTCACAAAGTCTTCTATGTTCAAAAGCAGAAATCAATCATCTGTAATTATTACAATATTTCATTTTCCAGTTTGAGTAAATTATCATTCAAACAGTGTCAACATTAAAACAACAAAAGACTCGAAACATGTCACTTTACCTGTAATGAGTATAAAACATGACAGTTTACCTTACAGAATTATGAATGCAAACTAACTTTCTCCTGATATTCTCTTTTTGGAGATGCACTAGTATAGTGTACGCTAGTCAATTAAATATGTTCACCATCTGAGCTCTTACAAGTGTTCTGTTTCTTTTTTAGGTGGAAAAGTGGTGCTCCTCGTGCAGAAAAAGAATACTTTCATTTTTGGATATGGTCTGAATGCCCTTGTGGCTGTCGTGCATTATTAAATCCCTGCTGGTTTATCAGGCTAAATGCTATTTAACTATTGCTACTGCTCTCAGTATATTCTATACAGTTTTTATACAATTTTTTGAAGTTTGTGCTATGATTGGCAAAGCATTGCATCCCAAACTTAGCTCTTGGACGGTTAGAAAACCTAGTTGGCACCTATAGCTGTCGCTGTAAGAAATCAATCACCCATCTTTTCCAACAGTGTGACCTTTACCACACATACAAAATACATATTGTACAAAATAAATCTATTGACAGAATTTTCTGATTAGGAGTTTGTCTATGCATGTAAAACCTAGTAACAGCTCCTACAATTAATTTCATTTGTAGTGGATTTTGGAAGCCTCAGATTTGCTGTGTTCTTTGGTTTGCATTTTCATGTGTGTTTACCTGCGTGAATCCAAGTTTGATTCTTCTCTGCTTGAAGGTACGGGCAAACTGCTCTAGTTCCTCCAGGTCGCTCGGTTCTTCGGGGTGAGTGGTCATGGAGGACACTGTGCTGGCACTGCTCTCCATGACCTTTTCTCTCTGCCACACAGAATACACACCCAACGAGTCTCATCAGTGTTTTCCTGTGTTTAGACCTTTATCTATGTTCTTATTGCTGGTAGCTACAGGTCTGCAGAACCTGGCACTCTCTTGTCTCATCCTCTCCAGGATGTCTTACCTGTGCTTGAAGTCCGAGCGTGGTGGGGGTTGCCAGGAGGCCCCCCTGATTTTGTTGAGGTAGTGGAATCAGATTTGGTGTAGATAGCAGCCCTGAGGTACAAAGAGAACACCTGTTTCAGACAGTGCCTGAGAAGTGACATTATCTCATTGTTGTTCTTCATGAGCTAATAAGAGACATTTTGTCATGAGTGAGGATTCTGAACTTTGTGTTTATGTAAGTAGGAAATATTGTATGTATATCACTGTTTTGTGGAAAGACAAACAATCCTTTATATTTTTGTCATTTTTTGAAACTGAAACAAACATTCAAACATATTCGAAATTCAAACATGATCTGTCAGGGCACTGGATTATTGGCTTCTATGGGTTAATGTTCAAAGAAAATGGTAAGAATGAAACGTAAGATAAATAAGAAGAGAAAGAAGCGGTTTATGACTCCACCCCACCTTGCTGCCCTTGCTGTGCCTGGGGCAAAAGGAACTGTGCAGGTGAGGGCAAAGGATGCCCTGGAACAAGGACCAACTGCTGCAGCTGCAACAACTGCTGGATGTCCTGGAGGAGACGGGTACAGAAAGTGAAAATTTTAAAAAGCAGAACACTAAGTTTGCTTTAACTTCTTGTATCCACCCTGATTGTTCAGTTCAGTTTTAGCTCATTTGTAGTTCAACAATTACAGACTGTAGTCCATCTGTTTCTCTGCACAACTCTTCAGTGTTCAGGACCAACACCAATCATGTGTTAATTAGGTGGAAGCTCATTTTCATTAATGGGTTTTCAACGCACGAAGTTTAGCAAGTTTTGAAAATGAACAAAATAAATTTGAATGGAAAAATACCAAAATCGCAAAAACAAACAAACAAACAAAACAAAAAAACAACTCAAAATATCACAAAAAATTATTTTACACTAGGACGAGGTGGAAAAAAGTTCTAACATCGCTAAGGCTGAAATGCAAAAAAAGGGTGCTGAAGAAAGATTTTTACAATTAACAATGACTGTAAGTCTGGTAATATGATGTATCATCACAGTCATTTTTCACTCTGGTAGACACTCCTACCTTGTTGGTCCACATAGTAGATGTAAAAGCAGAGACAGCAGCTCATCTGTTGTGCTGGTTGACTATACTCTGTCCAGCAGTGACTCTGAGGTATTCAAAACCTCCATCAGCTCTGCTGTGTATGATCACTCATACTAAAACACACACTAACATGGCAGCACCACGTCAGTATTGGTGGTGGAGAGAATGATCCACCACCCAAATAACACCTGCTCTGTAGTGGTCCTGTGGAGTCCTGACCACTAAAGAACATAGCAAACATAGTATGCAGAGACAGAGATGGACTACAGTTTGTAATTTTAGAACTACAAAATGTACCCATGGTCAGGGGCCTAAAGTGGAGAATAAGTATAGAATTAAGGATTCTAAAGTTTTAAAGTTATGGCTGGCAAGGTACAGATGTTCTGTATTGCCACAGTGCTCTGAGGTGTGTTTCTCCAAATTGCTGCTGAATGACTACCATAGTTAAATGATAGGTGGACTATCATTCTGAACACTGAAGGTTACCATTGTGATTGCTCAACAATACTTTGGGAAACACAGTCCTTGGTGTGATACACTACAAATTCATAGAAGTGTGATACTGGACAGAGTTTAGCACTTATAATTATGACTATATCAAGACTTCCTTACAGTAAAATAAGATGTTTATGAATTTATAAGGAACATCCATATGATGAATTTGCAGAGAAAAAAAAACAGTGTGGGATAATGCTATCATTTACTGTACCTGGGCAGTGAGCTGAATTGGTTGAGAGAGGGTAAGCTGGTGAGGAGGGGGCGGGACTGGGGCAGAGCTTTGTTCTTGTGCACTCTTTGATTGGCTTTGTAGCTGTGGTTGAGCTGACTGATTGGCCTGCTGCTGTGTTTGCTGCTGATTGGCTGCATGAGCGGCATGTGTTTGCTGTACCGCAGCAGCCAAGAGCTGCGCCTGCTGCAGGAGGAGCTGCTGCTGAGCAGGCAGGAGAGCTGTCAGCTGCGTAAGAGAACAAGCATAGAGAGAGAGACAAAGCGTACGGATGACAAGAAAAGAAAGAACATACTTGAAGTGCGTAAAGCCAACAGCTGTATACATATCACACACACACACAAACAAACACACAATGCTTGATACTGAAGCTGGGAGAAAAAGCATTAGCATAGCATAAGAAAGCTTAGCTCTGAACTGGACTGAGTGGGAAATTTGAAAGGCCAGCAGCAGATTGGCCAGAAAAAAAATGAGAAAGAACTGTGTCACTGGTGCAAAGCAGTACTCTTGTGCATGTGAATGAGCATATGAGCAGATACATAATACAAGAAGACCAATCACTGATTGTAATATGAATGGGAAAGCTTGTAATGCTGAACATGGCATCTGATTCATGCAAAGTCCCACTCTTTACCAAAAAAAGCTAATCAGCTTGCTGGTAAAGGTGTCTGTTGGAAAAGCCCCATCCCCTCCATCTTTGTTGTGAAACTGTGCAAGTGTAGTATCCAGAAGAGCCTGAATAATATTGTTTTTTGGTCAACTTTTATGTGAGTCAAACCCTAAAACTATTTATGTAATTTCAATCAGACTTTCCAGAGATTTAAAATCTGTTTATGGAACGTTTTTTGTAACTATTAGTTTGGTGTATATAAATGTTTCATAGGAGCCTGGTCTAGTATGGTTGAAATAACTACACTGGGGTGTCGCAAGAATGGCCATCTTTAACCATTTCAAGTCACAGGTAACACATCCGGTTCTCAACGTCACAGCATAAAAAGAAGTCACGTTGAGCAATAACTTCAATATTTGTCCAAAATGCTGACGTAAACTCGATGCTAATCCAAGTATAAACTGAAATATAATCATTTAAATTTGAATAAATATTATATTTACATACACAGGAAGTCACACAATGTAGCATTATTTGTCAACACTGCCACCAAGTGGACGAAAACCTAACACTAGCCTTTAGTTGTAAATAGTTGTATATAGCTTCATTTGATCTCCATTATTATCATCATGTTCATTTTTACAAACTGTGTTAACATTTTCAACCTTAATTTAGCTTGTTTGCTTTTTTATAATAATAAAAAAAACTGTTGGGTCCACTATGTTGATATAATATGTCAAAGTACTGTAGTAAGACAAAATAACTCTCAGGTCATATAAGTGATCTTGCATTGGTAAACCTTTTAAATGTGGTATATGATGGCAAAATCCAAAGAATTCAAAACTGAAGAAAATAACTCAAGACTCAATGGTTTAATCCTGAAGTGTTATCTGTGTTGCTGATGACTTACAGTAATACAAATATGGGATCAGACTCGGTTACTGCAGATACTCAAAAAACTATCCCCATGAGAGGAGGGGGACAATGTATGTGTTAATGTGTATATTAGAGAGTGTCTTACCCCTGCCAGCTGACCTCCAGTCAACATCAGCTGTGCGTGTGGGAGAGTGGTCTGAGAAGGTGTGGTCTGCACAGAGGCTGGGGACATCTCTCCACACTCTTCCAACTTTGCCTGTGAGAGAGAGAGAGAGAGAGACAGAGAGAGAGAGAGAGACAGAGAGATAGAGAGAGAGAGAGAGAGAGAGAGAGAGAGAGAGAGAGAGAGAGAGAGAGACAGACAGAGAGAGAGAGAGAGAGAGAGACAGACAGAGAGAGAGAGAGAGAGAGAGAGAGAGGGAAGTAGTTTTCAAATCAGCTCTCCACACATGTATTCTCTTAAATGTAAATGGTCACAACACATACAACAGGTCTGTTATGTCTGGTGTCTGAAGTTGGCTTTTTTAGCTTTGCACTGATGATATGAAGGTAATACTGCTAGCAAGAGATGGAAGCTCAAACAGTGCCATATGGGGAGAGAGGAAAATGTGATCGCAATTCCAGGAAATTAGGAGGCCTTGTTTTCAATGTGTGTATATACAGCATATATAGATACACACATTTTTAAATCACATTTTAGGCAAACTGTCGAGTCTAGTGGCTGAAGATAGATTAAAACCTGTAATGTACATGTTTGCATGTATCAATGCTATATTTCACCCAAAATATTGCAATACTATGTTACACATATAGCTGTCATTCACCTTGGTGCTGCTGCTCAGTGCTGAAGAGAGGGAGAAGGGGTTGATTTTCATTAGCTGAATCTATTGGAGGGAAAACAAATTAGCCAAAAGGAAAACCATCTGATGAGCAAGCAAATGTGGCTTTAGAAGGATTACGTACCTGATTGCTTGAGTCTGAGCCATTTCTCTCTGAATCTAACATAGGCACATAGAGAGAGAGAGAGAGAGAGAGAGAGAGAGAGAGAGAGAGAGAGAGAGAGAGAGAGAGAGAGAGAGAGAGAGAGAGAGAGAGCGAGAGAGAAAGAGAGAGAGAGAGAGAGAGAGAGAGAGCGAGCGAGAGAGAGAAAGAGAGAGAGAGAGATTTGGAGAACAGCCACAGATAAACAGGTGTAAATTTCTGACCTCACAATGAATGCACAGGAAATGACTCAATAATGCAAAGATTGCAATTTCTTGGCAAATTTCTGATGTTTTTTTTAACTGATTCTGATTTTGGCTGATTCAGAATTTCTTTCTTTCTGAGAATTATAAATGGCAGCAAAGAGAAACATATTTGTTCAACTGTTAATGGAAAAGTTACGCGTCTTACATCTCAACATAAAATGTGCACAAAGTAATAGGACAAAGTACACTAGTTTAAAACACTGTAATGCATTGTAATGCTTTTATATTGTGTTTGTGTATCTTTCCGTCTTTCTAGGTATTAGTGATGGTTCAGTGTCTGAACTGAAGAGTAATTTGGACTCTATTAGTGTGTACTAGCTGAGATTATCTTAATGGAATCAAAGCACTGTTGTATGTTGCTCTGGATAAGAGCATCTGCCAAATACAAAAAGGGAGATAATATTTAGTACAAACCGGATTCCAAAAAAGTTGGGACACTAAACAAATTGTGAATAAAAACTGAATGCAATGATGTGGAGATGGCAAATGTCAATATTTTATTCGTAATAGAACATAGATGACAGATCAAAAGTTTAATCTGAGTAAGATTCAAAATTTCACAGTGTCAACAAATCCCAAAAAAGTTGGGACAAGTAGCAATAAGTGGCTGGAAAAAGGAAATTGAGCATATAACGAACAG
>BRDA01073586.1:0-11420 GCA_036984385.1 Crenuchus spilurus | reverse complement strand
AAAAAACGTGATCGGGACATCCCTATAATTAATATCTCAGTAACTGAAAGAATAAGAACTTTTATTTCCTTAAAATTGGTATCAGCAACAAATTTGTTCATATTTGTCAGGCCACATTGTAAAGTATAAAAACATTAATGTTACACACTATAAGTCACAAAAACTGCAGGCTGCTACCAATCAAGTCAAGGTTAGCAATTAGATAATGTCGTGTACATAACATTTGTTATAACTAAACATGCCTGGTGACATGACACATCTGTCTCTGATTGACATTTTGAACTGCACCAGTCTCTGATTTTCTGCAGTAAATTATATGGGGATTAACAGTACACTACAGTGTATTGTATTTGCTATTATGAATGTAATCAAATGCTACAAAAGTGCTTGATTGGACACTTCCACTGTTTCCACAGCTACACTTTAATTAATGGCTATTAATAAACAAGCTAAATCGCTCGGCTTCTACAGGAGGAAGCTGTAGAGAGCACGATAGGTGTCGGGTTTACATAAAGGGAACACAAAAGCCTGCTCTAACTCCACTTTCCAACACCCTGCAGTGGCGGCCCCTGTCAGCTGTATGAGCAGCTTTCTGGGAGTTGGTTTCAGGAAGCTTGCGCAACAATTAACAGCTTCTATGGCCAACCTTTGAGGACTGTTAACTGAAAGGCAAGCCCATGCACTGCCAGTATAGCAGTGTGGCATGTATGTCCGTGATGGACAGTGAATGTCCAGCACTGCATTCCAAAGGTCATGTGGACATGGGTCGCCACCAGCAGCAAACAAATGGATTTACAAGCAGATATCAATAGACATTGGCATTGAAAACAAAACACTGTTTGAATGATGGTGTCACTTTGGGATGTGTGTGTGTGTGTGACGTTGAGAGTTATGTAACACAGCAGCGCAGCTGTGAGGCCTCCCAGACTCCAGTTACATTTATTGTATCAGTAAAGGTTAGTCTGACCAAAGGGATTGGCATGTTTTCCATCCAAGGACACGTGCAAATGCCCAAACTGACCCATCAGACATTCTGACATTGACTAAACACTAATCTGGCCAGAATTAGTGTATCTGTAATTTAAGCTCCTACTATCAATATCAGAATTTTTATCACATACACATTAAAAGTTTGTGTAGTTTTTGCACTGAAGGATGGTAGCTTCTACACAATAAGAAAAACAACCAAGGAGTGACTTTTATCCAGTATGAATCTGAAGTGTCTCTAATTTCGGCACTATATCTGCAGCATTTGAATAGCAATTCATATCCAATATGAAATCTGTAATGTCTGTAGTCTCCACATAGTCTGTAGTCTGAAAATGACTTTTTTCCTGTATGAACCTGAAGTGTCTGTAATTTCTACACTCGATCAGCAATAATTTGGGGATCAATTTTTATCCAGTATGAATCTACAGGGACTGAGAGACTGTAGTTTTTACACATTATCAGAAATAACTGAAGTGATTTTTTTTCCAGTATGAATCTGCAGTGCCTGTAGTTTCTACACTGTCTGTGCACAAAGGTGATTTTTATCCAGTATGAATTTGTAGCATGTATATTTTTACAGCCAGAAAAAATATTGATCATAGCATTGGATAATACATATATATAAATGTTTTTTTCTTACAAATATTGCAATGATTTCTGACCAAGTTCTGCTAATAAATGGTACATTTATGTTGACTCGGTCATTTGCCCCTCCAAGGAATATTTTCATAAAGTTCATTTGAGCTAATACAGTAATGGAAGAGCCCTTAAAGACGGCATCAGGGATTCCCCCAAGGGGAAATATGGATGGCAGATGGATGATGGATGAAGACAATACAAACTGTACTGGAATGGAGGGGCAGTCTGGCGCCTGGCGTTTAAGACCGACGTGTGCATCCAGCATATGATGTTTCAGTCCAGGCTATCTGTGGTCATTTAGAGAAAACAGAGATGCTTTGTCCTGTATCAGTCAGTCAAATCAGCTTCATATTACATCACAGGACCTGAAATAAATCTTACCCAGTTAAAGTGCTAATACGTCCTCACATCCAGAATTCCCAGAACACAAAGAACAGATGCATCTCAGTCTAGTACTGAACCAGGCTTAGATCAACAAATATGCTGGAATAATCTGGGTCAGAAGATTCAACATTTCATGTCATTTTCCATTTACATCATGCACAAGTGATAAAGAGAACTACACTGAGTCATGCACGTTTTACATCACAGAAATAATCCCATAAGAGGCAAACAGGGGAAGAGAGGGAGGCATAATTTATTCATACGTTTCCGAGCGGAGGACAGAAAGATCAATTTAAGTAATCAATAATAAGTGAGCTCTTCTAATCACGTGGTATGATCTTTGCCTGTAATGCTGCTCTCTGTAGAATGTTTCTACTCATGGAAAGATTCTGAATCATAACTTTGTATCTAAATATAGCTTTTAAGAGAAGGGGAGGTAAAAAAAAACCCTCTAATTCAGGTCACAGTCAGAATGTTTTCTGTGATTTCAGCATTCCCACTGTCAGAGTATTAGAGTTTATGAGCAATATGAACTCAGATTTATATCACAATATCTCTCACTATCATGGCATAGCACCCAAATAGCTAAATAAAGAAATAATCACCATATTTATTATAATTCATTAAAAGTGAAAAAGGTCTACATGACATCACAAAGTACTTATGAGGACCAGCACTCTGAAGAACTGTACAATTATTCACCCAGAAATCATTTTAATCATCCAATACATATTAACAGAAGTAAAGTTTTCCTTCTTTAGAATAAAACTGGAGCTGCAAAGCTAATGGTGCTAGCAAACACTATAACCCAATAGTCACCTAGTTGTTTCCATCAAAATACAGCACCAAAACTTCTCTCAGAATGAAGGTCTCACAGACTAGTCGTTTAGCACACTGTACCAATATCTGTTCAACTCTGAAGTGGAAAACTGTATGAATAGGTTTTCTGAGTGAACTATTCCTTCTAAGCTTACTTGAGGTTATAAGAATTACAGTGTAGTTTACACAGTTCAAGGCTTATCACACATCCTGGATTGCATTTTTTAACATATTTGTGTCACACTCTGTGTGGGATGAAAGAGTGAATCAACTTGTTCACATTCATCTCCATGATCTTTTGAACTTTAAAGAGTGAAAGCAAGTCGGAGGTGTGACAAACATGACTCAGGACAAAAAAAACATCATTCACTATCAGTTGTGGGTGGAATATTAGACATAAAGAATGGAAAGAGATGATGCTGCACAGCACAGCTGGGCGGTTCATCAAAAACTGATCATCATCATTGCCACAGTTTCATGAATTCCATTTTAAGTCTACATTATTCAGCAGGGCAGTGCATTTCTGTTAGCTTTATACATGTTCAATTCCCAAGAAAGTTTCAGCAAAAAAATGTTTAACCATTTTTCAAATACTGAAGGATATAGTTTATCTGTCTAACGTGGCTGCCCATAGCAGTACCACTGCCTGCAATTACTTCCCACGGTTATCTTTCAGTCACAAGTTTATTTTGCTAGAGAGTATGAATGTTCATCAATTCCACTGCAAATATGAAGCAAATAAAAGAAAGCAGAACTTATTGAAATATGGTGGGTCTCGTTGAAACAAACAATCTAACTACTTGTATTATTACACCTTTAGAGGGCAGGAATGAGTAATGTTTATATATTTGAGCTCAATCTGTGTCTGCAGCTTGTTGGAGCTACTTATCAATACCCGAATAGCAAAGCAGCAAATAGATGGTTGACTTCTGACCCCCCCCCCCCAATACCCCCACTATCTGCCCTCAACATCAGTGTCTTTGCCATTTCCACTGAGTCACATAAATTCCTCCACATACAGAGACCTGAAGTCCTCACAAAATGCCTATCGCCAAGGGCATCACTAGGCCATTTTTAGAAGTGGAAATTGATGTGGACAGTCGTTCAACCCCCCACACCTCCACCTCTGATACTGACGTGCGTTCACTATAGACCACCCCTCATCCATTCCCAAGAGAGTGTAGCAGGATCTTTCAGGAGTTGAAAAAAAAAATCAGCCTTGATGTCCAGCTCTATACAGCAATAATAAAATCCATCCTCACCTCAATAACCATTTGGTTTGAATCCTCTACCTCTCAGGAATTAGCCAAACCCCAGTGCATAGCACATATGAAGGACAATTCATGACAAAAGTCATTTTCAGGTGTTAAATCCACAAAAAGGTCCTACAATTTTACATGTATCATGCACTATGCACCTAGGAAAGCCATTTCAACCTATGCAAAGATTATCCATTTAAAGTTTTTATGATCATTTCAGCTGTATACCGTACTTAATGAAATAAAACAATGTTACTCCAGAACCAGGTGCAACACAGAGCACAGGGCACTGACAACATACAATCAACATGCAATAGTACAGGTTCTATACTATAGTACAAACCCTCTGACTAGACTAAGACACATTACAGGACAGGACAAAAGTACTGTTAGTCAATACTGAGTGATTGTCTAGCGGCAGTCAAGATTCAAGCCTGCAATGAGTGTTATGTGCAAATGTGGAAATATTGCAATGATAGTGGACAGTATACAGTGATGTGCAAATGTGCAGTGATATATAGTCTCTGAGACTCAGACTGTGTGTGTTAAGGAGTCTGACAGCCTGAGGAATGAAGCTGTTGGACAGTCGAGCAGTAAGGGTCTGAATGTTGTGGTATCTTCTACCAGAAGGTGATAGATGTGACTGGTCCTTCACAATGCTGAGAGCTTTCCAGATGCAGCGCTTGTTGTACATGTTTGTGAGAGATGGGAAAGAGACCCCAATGATCTTCTTAGCCATCCTCACTATACGCTGGAGAGTCTTGTGGTAAAATACAGTGCAATTCCCAAACCAGACAGTAATGCAGCTGTTCAGGATGCTCTCTATGGCTCCTTTGTAGAAGGTGGTGAAGATGGGAGGTGGCAGGTGAGCTTTCCTTAGTCTTCTCAGAAAGCCAACAACTATGTCCTTAGTTTTATTAATCATTCAGAGACAGGTTATTGACTTTGCACCAGTCCGTTAATTGTTCCACCTGCTTTCTGTAAGCTGACTCATTGTTCACACTGATGAGACCCACCACAGTCGTGTTATCTGTGAACTTGATGTGATTGGATCTGTGAATTGTATAAAGCTGTATCTATAGACATTTCAGGTCCAATAAGATAACCAATAATTAACTGATTGTGGATGATACATATACATGTAAACCCCAGACTACATTTCCATCATCAGGAGCGATTACAAGGAGTCACAGAGTGGTCAGCAGGGAGTTCTTTGGTGGCTAGAAGAAGGAAAATTCCTGGTTTGCAAGCTAAAAATAGGGCATACAATTATCAGTTGTAAAAAAAAAAAAATTTTAATATGCAGCTCATTACATTCATTTAGTTTTTCCATTTATCAGCAAATAATATACTAGTCACAAATATATCATGAATCTTTAGTTGAAACATATGTTCCCAGTACACTGTACACCAAATAACATACAGTACAAAAAAGACACACACACACACACACACACACACACACACACAGAGCGCACTGTTTCTCATCCCTCTGTGATGTTACACTAATCTCTCTCTCTGAAGTCTAGTCTATTCATTAGAAACTTCACTCTGCGCTCCATCAACATTCAATAGAGCTGCTGTAGGACAGAATGTCTCCTAATTATTGAGTGCACAACACACAATGCATACCCATCTTAAGCTAAATGTGAAAATGTTAACAAAGCTAACATACGGACTGACTGTCCTGTTCAGGAAGAAATTTCAATGTTCCCAAACTTGAGAAGAGATATCACTACTAAGTGTGAGGACAAAGTACTAAGGACTGTGCATTTATTTTCTCATTTTATCAGTCTGATAGTCTGTTATTCTACACCTAATCACTGTTGTCCTTTATTTAAAAGAATAGTTCAACAAAATAACTAATTACCAGATGATTTTTCTCAAATTACAATTTGATTAATCAAGACATGTTTGCTGTCTGAAGTAGGACTCTTCAATTTTGAGCTGGAGCTACAAGAGCTGGAGCTAAGTCCAAGTCATCCAAAATCTTTTATGTAACAGAGTTCTTTTATACACTGCTCCAAAAACATCAATGTCTTTTACATCTAAGAACTGGCCACATGAGTCTGGGCATTGTCCTGCATCAGTGTAAGGTCTGACAGTGGCTCTGAGGATTTCACCCCAGTACCTAACAGCACTCAGGCTACTTTAGCTATGCCTCCTCAGACCACCACTGACCCACCATGAAACCAGTCTTGATGGATGATTTTGCAGGCTGCATAATGTTCACCAGGGTGTCTCCAGACTCTTTCACACTTGTCACATGTGCTCCATGTGAGCTCATGTTTGAAGAAATTGGGAAACCAATGGTGGACCTGCCAATTCTGGTGTTCACTGGTCAGTGCCAATCAAGCTGCATGATGCTGCACTGTGAGCATAGGTCCTATTAGTAGACATTGGGCCCTCATGCCACCCTTATTGAGTCCCCCCACTGAAGGTAATTTAAAAGGTTTCTGGGAGTGCTCCTCCTGTTCATCCTCTTACAAAGGAGCAGATATTGGTGTTGCTGCTGGGTTGATACCCTTCTACAGCCCTGTCCAGCTCTTCTTGTATAACAGCATATGTCCTAGTCTTCTTGAGACTGGAGACACAGCAACCCTTCATGTGACAACACATATGGATGTGTCGTCCTGGAGGAGCTGGACTACCTCTGCAACCACCACGTCAAGCTATCAGTAGTGTCAAAACACAAAGCTAGAGAAGAATCACTCAGGAAGGATAAGGACAGAGTAAATGTCTGTAGTCGCCACCTGCAAAATCTTTTTTACCTTTTTTGGGGTTGTCTTGCTGTCGGCACTACGGCGCACCTGTTGTAACTTTCATTTACACTAAAGCAGGTGAAACAATTATGCTTCCTAACTGGACAGATTGATATCCTTGAGATTTAATTGACTTGGTGTTCTGCTGTGATACTGTGAAAATACCAGCTGTCTTTAATTCCATAACCAATGGACCAAAAGAAATGGGTCTAAAGTCACTGTTCTTTCATTCTCCAATAAAATGATCATTTCTCAGAAGTAAGACTTTGTTATGACAATTTATATTTACTGACTTCTCTACTCTTATCATCCATCTGCTTGTCTGTTGCTGTTCTATGTTAAACACAGCTCTTTGTTCCAGAGAAACTGTATTTCTTTCACCACCTGACACCTGGCTGTGATGAGAAGAAATAACAAAGGCTGATGTCTTGATGTGTTTGCATACAATAAGTGCAAGTTGACAAAAGAGAACAAGAAGATAAAAAAACACAGCAAGAGAGGCTAAATTGTTTTGTGCCAGTGTTCTTCTTGAAAGGAATGTATGAGTTTTTTGAAGGTGTTCTACAATCCCAGGTATCAGCAAAGACAGCCCACAATCCTACCATCAACAGACTGGCACAGAGGAGTGGCAGAATATCCCAAATTCAACGCCCTCCTGCCCTTGTCCTCTTTTTGTGGCCTCTCCATCTCTTGCTCTGACCAAACAACCAAAGAAATATTGTTCTTCTATCCAGCAGACATATCAGTTCATGAACTGTGCTGTAACCCTTTGAAAAAATAGCTTGTTTGTGCATGCTAATACATCAGTGACTGCCAGCTAAAAAGAATTAGCATGAGAGCCTTTGTGTAATGCTAACTGGTCGCTGTTTGTTTCCATTTATTGTTAGCATTAGCTAACTGACATTCCTGATTTAAGCTTAAGAAATATAAGTTTTACAGTTCAAGTGATTACGTATTAAAAGTGGACACTCTTTAGCTAAAAAGTTCTCCCAAAGAAACTCCCGAAAGCCTACCTGAGTGATTCTGTGCCTGATACGCATTGGAAGCATCTTCAGCATCTTCATGTCCTCATACCATCGGCCCAGCGCTACAGCTGCTAACCAGAGACAGTACAGACTAGACGCTGAGACCGCAGGGCAAGAGCATACACTGACACAGAGACGCACACAAAAGAAAAGCAGAGGAAGGGCCTGCCCAGGAAAGGCCTAGAGCTGCTGGTCAGCGCCACGATTAGACTATGTCCTGTCCTTGTTCCCCTGGCAACATCTGTACAGGAAGAGGCACAGCTGTCCTGAGAGCATCTCACCCTTTTTCCCCTCTGAAGGTTTCCACTACCTCACACTCAACCACACCTCCACACACACCCTTTTGACCCTGGTTTATTGTGGACATACCACTACACTGGAATCAGCCCTCTATGGAGAAAAGAGAAGCATGCTTCAGGTTCAAGTCAGCCATTTTCTGACTTTTATTGACATCATACAGTCAAGAAGGTAGAAGGAGTAGAAAGCTTCTTGTTGCTTCTCAGTGCACGCCATCAGATTCACAGAATCACTATTATCCCTTTATACTGGCTGTTTGCTTTCTTGTTATGGGGCTATGAGGCAAATGGATGAGGCAAAATGAGCTAACAAGTAAAACTGTAATAAAATATAGATACACGAGTATATACAATATTATGTTTTGTGATGCTGTACTGATTCTCAAAACAGTATAATTTCTTTATTTGTGCTCTCGCCGGTGGTATATAACCAAAGTTCTGCATTAAAACTTACCGTATATAGCTCTGCGACATTTTATCCTAGAAACAAAACTAAACATACCCCAGAAACCTTAAAGGGTCTAGATTTCAAATATATTTAGCTTGTATCAAAATATATTTTTAGATTCTTGTGAGAGAGGCAAAAATAAGCAGACAGATTTTTCAGCGCGAGTCAGAGAGCTACGCTTTATTGTTCACTCACACACACACACAGTCTGTCATTCATATGATAACAACATGGAAATTCCAGACATTCTATTGAAAGATTAGAAGCCTAGGAATGTGTGAAAATGCTATTTGGTCTCTATAAACAAAGATCACTTACTTGAACAAAGATCTCAAAAATATTAAATCTAGAAACGACTGACTCAGTAAAGTCACAGTGTCAACTCACATTTGTTAAGCTTTAGAAATAAAACCACATACAATTTCTAAAAATTGTAAATGTCCAGTGTGTAGCCAACACCTATGTTTACAAAAGTTCTCAGCTCAAAAGGCCTGGCTAGAAATGTTTACTGTGTTTTTGTCACAATATATCAGCACTCATATATCAAAAGTTTAGAGCAGATTTAATCAAAATATAGATTATGACACTCTTACTGTTTTAAGCATGTCCAGCACTTTGGAAAAAATAATTTTAGATGGGTGTAATTTGTAAAAAGACCCATTAGACTACATCAGAGTGTCTGAAAACCCCCTCAGACACGAGAGGGTTAACTGTTAAGATGCAAAGACTGGTAGTAAGCAGAGTTTCATTTTGTGTTGTGTTTAAACCTCTGACAGCAAGATGGCAGCACTGTAATCTTTTTTCAGTCACTAGTCTTTTCCATTCCAACATAAACAAGTAGCATAAGATTACACTGCTATCATTAGCATTAGCAAAACTAGAAAACTAGTAATGTTAGCACCTATGGTTGAATTATATTAGATTTTTAAAAATAAATAGCAATATATCACCATACACTGAATCATAACTCCTGTGTCATAATATGTATCACACTGGCAGGTTCTTGTGAATACACAGGTTGACTAACAAGTATGGGAAGTGAGATTGTCATCTGTTAGCACTGGGCTAACTATAGGCTTAAATCATCACACGCTTGCTTCCGATACTTCCATCACTGTATGACATTTTGATGTAAAGGTGAAAGTGCACTCTATTAAATACTTCTATATTCTAGTCTGTGTGTGTGTGTGTGTGTGTGTGTCTGTGAGTGTGTGCATGCTGGGAGCATTTGCTTCTCACGGTTTCCTGTCAGTTTGCCTGGAGCGGAGGTGCACTTCCTGCTCGATGAAATTGTGCTGAATAGACAGAACCAGATCTCTACAAGCCTCAGCAGGAATGAACAAGAGTCTCTGTTTGTCTGTCTTTCTCTCTCTCTCTCTCTCTCTCCCTCTCTCTCTCTCTCCCTCTGTCTCTCTCTCCATCTCTCTGTTTCTCTGACTCTTCCGCTCTCTATCTCTCTGATTCTTCCTCTCAGCTTTTCTACCTCTCTAATTTGAAAAAATTGTCGAAAACCAGTGATGAAGACGATGACAACATGCTCAGTATGTTGTAGTGTAAAAACATGAAAGCTAAAAAGTGAAGAAAACAATGTCAAAATGTTGCATTTTAAGTAACTGTGATTAAGTAGATTTACATTTCTCACATTTTGTCTGCAGGATACTCATTACATCCTGGAGGATTCAGTTGTCATGTCAACTGAGTCACTATTTAGATTTTTATTGTTACTTATTTATTTAAATGAATGAACCATACATACATACAGTGTCAGAAACCTCATAAGCAACTCTTTTTGAGATTATTCAACAGCCCAATGTGGTTTGACGCAATTATATCATGATGTAGGCATGACGTTAGCATGATGCTAACCTGGTGGCCATAAACGCCCATTACTCATTAGCCACATTATCCTCATAGCTAAAGAAACTAAAGAAGCATATGTCACACAGCAAACATGTCTTGTTTAATTACAATTGGTTTTTAGGGAGAAACTGTTTAATCTAGCCATTATTTTACATATTAATTGACACTAAAGTACTGAAACTAAAGAACAATCATCAATTGTAGAAAAACTGAGAACTGGAGACTTATGACAGGTGTTCAAGGAAGATTCCCTGTCATAAAAATTCAGCTTGTTTGATCAGCAAATCACATAAACACATCAGAATCCTGCCTAGACTGGGCAAAACTAAGGCTTTTCCACATTCCACATGTGAGTTGGGGTGAACTATGTTGGCTTCTGAAGAGTTCAAAGGTGCCATGCTTATTTGTTCTACCAGCTCCGTTTTTTCCTGTGTGGAATGACAGAGCAGGGAGACTCCCAGCAGCCTCAGCTTCTTAGAGAGCACTCAGGAAGCATGGCGCCCCGACGGAGGCATTACATCATCCTAACAATCCAACCTAACAATGTGACCTCACACTGCCTCTCAAATCCTCTTCACACACAACATAAGGCACAGTGCCAGGACTGTCCCATAACACTCTGAATGTGGAAAAACATTAGCCTTACCTCAGTGACTAAGGGACTTTACCCACAATGCCTTACTCCTGCAGGGAAACATGCCAGAACTTTCTCAAAACATTGTCTCACATACAGAGGAAATTATCAACCACGCTAGAGTCTTGAAATTCATCCATGACTCATGACTCATCAGTATGAAGGTGACAATTCGCTTCAGCAATTTTAAGCTACAATCAGTTTTATTGCTTGATTGGCTGAGCCATGCCTGAGGTCAGTGTATAATACTTCATTTACTTGTATAAACAGAATTATGTATTAACTGTGTAGTTTCTAAAAACAA
>BRDA01073583.1:0-33475 GCA_036984385.1 Crenuchus spilurus | reverse complement strand
AATAAATGTATTTGAACCATGTATGTCATTTCTACTGCAGTTTATAAAGGGGATCAAAGTATCTAGGAACCTTTAATTGGTAATCAATCATTTCCTGTTTCCCTGGGGTATAAATATGGCATCACACAAAGGCCTATTTCTTTTACTCACTCTTAAACATATTCAAGTAAGGCAGATGTGTGTTGACCTTCATAAATCAGGCAATGGCTACAAGAAAATAGCCACTCACCTGCAGATGCCCTTATCTACAGTCAGAGCAATCATCAAAATTTTCAAAACATCTGGAACTGTGACAAACAAGCCTGGAAGAGGACGCAAGTGTATCTTGCCACCATGCACAATGAGAAGGATGGTAAGAGAAGTAAAAAGTTATCCAAAGCTCACTTTAAGAGAATTGAATCAAATGGTAGCATCTTGGGGTTATGAGGTCTCCCAAACAACCACCAGGCACTATCTACATGCCAACAAGCTGTTTGGGAGGCATGCACGGATAAAGCCTTTTCTGAGTTATACTCATAAGCATAAATGGGTGGAGTTTGCCAAGTGGTACTGGGATTTTAACTGGGACCGTGTGCTTTGGTCAGATGAGACCAAAATAGAGCTTTTAGCAACAAACACTGTAAGCGTAACACCAAGGATGAGTACACAGAAAAACATCTCATTCCCATTGTTAAGTATGGGGGAGGATTGGTGATGCTGTGGGCCTGTTTCTACTCCAAAGGACCTGGGAACCTTGTAAGGATACATAGGACCATGAACTCTTTGAAATATCAGGACATTTTGAATCAGAATCTGGTGGCCTCTGCCCGAAAGCTGAAGATGGGTCATCACTAGGTCTTTCAGCAAGATAATGACCTTAAAAATGTGGCCAAAACTACTCAAAAATGGTTCACAAGGCACAAAATCAAGCTCCTCTCATGGCCATCTCAGTCCCCAGACCTCAACCCAATAGAAAAACTGTGGGGTGAGCTGAGGAGGAGAGTGCATAGGAGAAGACCCAGGACTCTGGACAATTTAGAGAGGTTGTGCAAAGAGGAATGGCCGAAGATACCTCTTTCTGTATTCTCCCATCTTTTGAAGAGTTATAGGAGAAGATTAATTGCTGTCTTGTTGGCAAAGAAGGTTGTACAAAGTACTAAAACCAGGGGTGCCAATTATTGTGGAACATATGATTTCATTCAAGAGATTTATTTCTTAATGTGTGATTTTTTTTCCCACCAAATAAAGGCACCTGAATTAAAGCTTAGATTTTTCTCTTTTTTTGGATTGTTGTCCTATATTACTTTTCTTAAAAAATTATTTATTAGAAGCCAAAGAACACTTCTTAACCAGGGGTGCCAATAATTATGGAGAGTGCTGTGTATATATATATATATGCTATGTACTGGCATCTCTACATTTATCTTGTCACAAAATTGTGCTCCACCAAAAAGTGTTCTGCTATTGTTACAACGTTCTATTATAATAATACTTTTAGTATTAAACAGAGCTATTTTATGAAAGGTTAATTATATAACCATATTCTACTAACACATTATTTGTTAATCTAAAGATCCATATATATATATATATATATATATATATATATATATATATATATATATATATATATATATATATAAAAAAACATTTAAGATTGCAAACAGTCAACTGCATTCTTATGGCTCTATACCAGGGGTGCCCAATCCTGGTTCTGGAGATCTACCACCCTGCAGACTTTAGCTCCAACCTAAATCAAGCATACCTGTTTCGGGTATTGAAAGCTTTTCCGTTAGCTGTTTTGGATCTGACTCTCTAGGGCAGTGGTCCCCAACCCTGATCCTTCCTACAGACTTTAGCTTCAACCCTAATCAACCACACTTGATATATCTAATTATTGCCTTCAGAAATTCTTCATTAGCTTTTCGAGGTATATTTGGAGGTCAAACCAACTGGAAGGTAAATCTCTAGGAGGAGGGTTGGGCAGACTTGTTCTATACAGAACTATTTTCCTTTACCCAAGAACCCTTGAAGAATAATCCTTTTTGAGCATTCACTCCATGCTGCAGCTTTAATAGCTCATGTTTTGTAAAACAAGGTTTTGCCCATACCAATGTACCATTATTTGTCACACCAATTAAGCACTGTGAACTGAATTGATTTCTAGACAGTTCTAAATGAATGTGATATAGGTGAAAACTTAGAAAAGTGAACTCCAACTTCTGTTATTTTGAATCTAAATTGCTTGAGTGCAGAACCAGTAAAACGGTTACTGACCAGATCTATTGGAAACTCATTCTAAGTAGACTTGACTTTCATTTTGTGGTGTATATCCAACTCCAGATGTGCAATTCTATTACAAAAGGATGCCTTGTGAGAAATATGGATATAGGATATATGAACATCACTGCACGAGTATATATGGCTCCAAATAATACATACCTGAATTCTGTGTATTTGTGGCTTTGTGATATTGGATAGAAATGATCTGCTTGTCGTTTCTTGTGTAACAGGCTGCACCAATCCATCCATCATGTCTATTCATCTTTCCATTCTCATCTTCTTTCTTTCTTCTCTCCTCCTCCTCCTCCTCCTTCCTGTGAGAGCAAGGAACACAACTTTTTAAAACAACTGACAAGTGCACGTCAAGGTCTGATTGAAAAAAAAGAGGAGAACTTTCTAGAACGGGGACAGAAAGAGAAACAAGAGCTGCTGTCAACGCAGGGGTGAAGAAAAAATACACAGGGTTTGGAGTTTATGAATTTTTAGACAGTTAAGACGCCACCAGAATAGTAATTCCTACACTTGAGGAGGTAAATAAGAATGCTAGCATGCTAGCTAGCTAACAGTGGATTTTAACCTCCTCATTCCAAATGTGCAGTGTACTGAACATTTGGGGGTTTTATAACTTGATCTGTTCTACATCATGATTGTTGCCATAGTATTTAATATACAGTAGAAGTCAAAAGTTTGGACACACCTTCTGGACGTTCAGTGATTTTTCCTTATGTAGAAATGGTCTAAACTGTAGATTAATACTAAGTCATCCAAACTATGAAGAAATACATCTGGAATTATTTAGTAAACAAAAAAATGTTAAACAAACCAGAATATGTTTTATATTTTAGATTCTTCAAAGTAGACACCTCTTGCTTAGATGACCTCATTCTTGGCATTTTCTCAGTCAGCTTTATGAGGTAGTCACCTGGAATGGCTTTCAGTTAACAGCTGTGCCTCGTCAATAGTTCATTACTTGCATTTCTTGCCCTCTTAATGTGTTTGAGACATCAGTTGTGTGTCTACTTTGAAAAATCTAAAATCTAAAACATATTTTGGTTTGTTTAACACTTTTACATTTACTACATGATTCCTTACGTGTTCCTTCATAGTCTGGATGACTTCAGTTAAAATAGGAAAAAATAAGTAAATAAGTAAAAACATTAAATGAGAAGGTGTGTCCAAACTTTTTAGTGGTGCACTTTAGCCTCCTCACTTATAACAGGTAAGATAAAATATGATTTGATAATCCATTACTGTTTTATTATGTATGTTCATTTTACAAAATCTTGCAGATTTCATGCCCTTAATACCAAAGTGTTCAGTGAATAACTGAATAGTTCCCATACAAATATAACACACACACACACACACACACACATAAGGCTGAAATGAACATGCATTGTTACTAGACACTGTTTTTAAAGTGTCCAGTCTCAGGAGTGAGGAGTGTGCATTTTGGGAATAAGAGATACCACACCTGGACAGGAAAAACAAGACAATTAAGCAGCACTAACTTCTTTCATTTTCTCTCCCCATTTCTGCGATATGATTTCGCTTCCTCTTTTTCCCTTTTAAGTAGTTTTTTTCTCTTTCTCTCTGTCTCCACAGCTCATGTCTTCCCGTGTTCGTTTTCTGATTGCTAGCGCTACAGCTGTGCTATCAGCTCCAGTAAATGAGCACCTCGAAGCAGCTAATTACTCCCTCACTTGAAGTTTAGCTGTCTGAATGCTAATAAAGCAGCCTGACACCAAGCTATAGGGAGACAGTCATCCATAATGCAAATACTATGCTAAAGCAAGACAAGCTCATCCTTACAGAGGAGTGTTTTTATAACCTATTTTTCTTTTTTTTTCTCACAAATTCAGCCTACTTAGACATGTGTTAGCAGATCCCAGGTACTTTGAGGTCATGTAAATAACAGTACATTTAAAAGCAGCTGAAATACTAAGCTATATAGAAGTAAGTTATATAGACAAATATACCCTATGTATTCTCTATGTGAATACCCCTTACTAAACAATGTTTGTCTGTAGAGGACTGCCAAAAGAATATGTCTCTCTGGAGCAGATAAACATGAACCTATTGGCACCATGCCTAATGCCTGGAGTGGGATAGAGGGGTATAAATCCCCCCAGCATTGAGCTGTGTAGCAGTGGAGCTGTGTTCTCTGAAATAATGGAGCTCCATCCAGTACTTTTAGGATGAGCTGGGGATGAGGTGGGTTGGTGATCATCTAACATCATGACTTGATTAAAGCTCTTGTTGCTGAATGCAATCAAATCCTCACAGCAATGCTCCAAAATCTAGTTTTAAATCTTACCTGGACAGAAGAGACAGTTACTCCAACAAAAGCAGGATGAACTCTTTTTAATACTCTTGATTTCAGAAAAAAAACAATAAGTGAGCAGGTATCAATACTTTTTCCATATTGTTTGTAGTATATTTATCAAATTTGAAAATGTGTGATAATATTACATGTTTTCTGCTATGACTTACTAAAAATATATACTTTATAAAATAATGTGTATTTATTTGTATGTGGGAGTGAAATGATGCAACCCGCTAGTTTCAAACTAAATGGGCACCTGGTATTGGTTTTGACCTCATTCACGTATCTTTGAACCACAAAATTAAATCTTTTTCAACAGTTTTGAAAATTATTAATCAAACTAACTATTAAGAATCATTTTCAGAAATAGAATCGCTGGAGGGGGAATCAATTATAAATGAAGAATTTGAAGCTCCCAGCTGCAAGTTCGAGTCTCCAATCTAGATGATAGGAAAGTTCAGACCTTGTTATGTGCAAAATATACATTAAAGGGTGTAAAATTAGAACACATTTTAACAAATAATTTATTAATACACTTTATGTGAATACCTTTATATACTAGATGTTCAGTACTTTTTCCAGTAGAAAGATCAGATGCCCACTGTTTGATGGCACTTTTTATACTTCATGGCTTATGGCTATTTGGAAATGAAGTTCATCAATCAGGATGAAAAACAGTCTCATACATTCTTTGTTTACTCAAGCCACAATGACTGACAAAGGACATTCTGAATACTTGATCGGAGTCGGGTTTTCCAAAATTCAGTCTAGCCCAGAGATCATCGTATAATGGTAGAGCAAAATTCACCTTCAGGCCTCTTTTGTCTCCCTGAGCCATGCATATAAAACTGGCAGGCGAGACGTTATTTATTATTTCTGATTGCAGTCACCACACAGGAAAGCACTCTGCCGCTACCTTTTCACAGCTGCAATCATTACACATGCAAAAGACAAGCAAATAACAACACGATAAGGAACACTTGAAAAGCTAACTGGCCATTAAGCAAAGAACAGCTGGCTTATTATGTTCCATTTTATTTTTGGGATGTGGAAATTTATTTCCAGGACCCAGAACTGCTGAAGGCAGAAAAGCAAGCATTATCCTGGTCATATTGCATATACAATTACACTACACTTTTAGGTAATCTTGTGATAAGTTTTCTCAAAATTGCAAGCTTTACCCTGAGGACAAAGCTGAGATTATAGGAACAACACTGGGGAAAACAGCACAATGACAGTCATGTCATCTAGACAAGTGCACTATGTGCCCAAACATTTGTAAACACCTAGTATCTCTTGATTTGACCTACCTCTCATCTTCTGAGAAGACTTTAAACTAGATTTTGTAGCGTTGATGTGAGGTTTTGATTGTGTTCAGCTATGAGAGCAATAGTGAGGTCAGGTACTGATATTAGGTGATTGGTGCTGCATAACAAACTCCAGTTCAGCTCATCCTAAAGGTTTTGGAAGGAACGCCATCACACCAGAGAACGTAGTTCAACTATGTTGGAACAACACTGAGTTGACTTTCATTCCTCTAACTGGTGCTTTAGCAATGGCCAATATGTCCTTAGGCTTATGTATGATTCAGAGTATCCATCCCTTTCTGTTGGCAGTGTCTTTCAATGGAAAATTAAGATCTGTGTCAACAATTGGACACCTTAGAGTAAACAAATTCACTTAGCAGTATAATACATTTGGAACCACATTATAAAAACAAAAGTGCCTTCAGGCGACATACATTTGGGTGTATTTTATGTTCTGTCTGGATCAGATTTTTTTTTTTACTTAAAGACTGGATTAGGCTCCTCTTATTGTTCAAAAAGCCACACCCACCATGGGTGTAACTCCAGCCCTGAGTTTGAACTGTGGTCGGCCATTTTATATTTACACATAGATTCAGAGAAACAGAAAACCTGCACTGTGTCAAAAAACATGATTATTTTTGATGGCAACATTCAACTGAACATGAACTTGAGCTTTTATCTTCAAGTGACATCTCAGCTTCAGTGAGTGAAAATATATTTTATCATTTTTTGCGCTGCTGTGGTCTTTGCTTTGGCTATATTCTACTGTTGTTGTGCTGATTTGGCTGAGCTGTAGTGAGGATGTTTTCATAGACTGGATCTGTATCTAAAAACTTGTCTATGTGAGATAATTTGTGGCCTTGACTGTGAAGCTGAAGATAATTCATTCCACATTTCCCTTCCACGTTAAATGAGGCAACAGTGGTATAAGATGCATACAAGAAACACATCTCACTCTCATAAGCTTGGAACTGTGCATATATATATGTGTGTGTGTGTGTGTGTGTGTGTGTGTGTGTGTGTGTGTGTGTGTGTGTGTGTGTAAGAGAAAGAAAGATAAAGAGTGGGAGTAAGAGTGAGAATTTTCTGTTCCACCTTACAGGGGATATATTATGGAAAAATCACATTTTCAGTGATTTTACACCTATATTTGGGCACCTGGAGTGCCTACCAACCCACAAACTGAATTTTTTTGTGCTGCCTGGGTCTGAAAACATGACTTTTTAATGACTGGTACAGCTAAGGCTTCCCTTATTGTGCAATAAGGGGACTTTTAGCCACACCCCCACCAATGCAGCACCACCCACAAGTTTGAACTGTGGTTGGCCATTTTTATATTTACACATATAACCTAATAATACCTGACACAGTAATAGAAAGTAGGAAAGGAGATTATTGATATTATTTTGAAGGCAACACCCAACTAATCCAAGTCAAAGTCAAAGTCAGCTTTATTGTCAATTTCTTCACATGTACTAGACATACAAAGGAATCGAAATTACGTTCCTCACTATCCCTGCAGTGTTGACAAGACAAGACATTTCTAAATCTAAAGTAACAAATAAGACAGGACTACCCTAATGCAAACAATAATAAAAATAAGTGACAATGAATGCCAAGGTAAACAGTAAAGTAAATAAAGTGCACAAGCACAGTGATACATTCAACATGGTACTAATAATGATGGCAAAATCTTTAACTTGAGCTTTTATTTTATAGCTTCAGTGCTTGAAAGCATATTTTGACATTTTTTGTGCTGCTGTGGTCTTTGTTTTGGCCATGTCATGCTATTGTATTGTTTTGGTTGTGTTGAAGTCCAGTTGTTTTCATAGACTGGATATGTACCTCTAACAAGCTTAGTTTAGTTTAGATGCGTGTGAAGCTGAAATTAACTTTTTCATCAGCATCTTATTCCAACATTCTGTTCCACCTTAAATGAGGTGTGTGTGTGTGTGTGTTAGTGGCTGAGAGAGAGAGAAACAGCAGGGGCTGGTCGAGTTAGTAAATGAAGGCAGAAAGAGTAACATTAGTGAGAACAAAACAGTAAATAAAATAAATAAAACTTTATTTAAATAAAAGAAATAAAACTTTATTTAAATGCTGTGATTGGTGAGTCTCCTGTGTGTCTCTGCTGCCTGTGTGTGTGAGCTCTGCCCTCCTGCTGGGGGCAGGGTGGGCATTGACTGTGAATTTGACTCCTGCCTCCTTTACTCGTTTGCTTAATTCAGCCGTGCAGAGACAGGTCTAAAATATGCATCAAACAGGCTACTTACCCCTGAGGTATTTTGACCAACAAATGCGACAGACCCTCCGGCAATCTGTTAACTAAAAGTTAACAAGTCAAAAAGGCCATAATATGTCTCTTTTAAATGATGCAGAGTTCAACTGTGAATCAGCAAGTAGCACCTGACTTCTGCACCATTTAAGGTGGAATGGAACCATTTGAATAAGACACAGGTGAATAATAAGCTATCTTTTGCATTGTTGGTTGTTTTTTTAAGTCAAAAGCAGAGTCGACGTGATATTATTTTTATCAGTATGGATTAAAGGTTAGTGTTTTGTGTGACTTGAGTTAGTACTATGACTCAGTGAGCTGTTATACATTTGTTAACAGCTGAGAGAGAGAATAATGGGTGGATCAGAGAGGTTGAGTTAGTGAAAGAAGGCACAGAGTATAACATTAGTGAGAACAAAACAGTAAATTATTTTGGAAATGTGATGGTTGGTGAGCTCTCCTTTGTCGGGTCTGTGTGTGAGTCTCTGCCTCCTTACCTTGTTAAATCTTGTTGCTCAGACAGGTCTTACAAACACACCAAACAGGCTTACAGTATCTGACAACTAACCACTGAGGTATTTTGACCAAAAAGTGACAGACATTTCATTTAGACCAGGGGTGTCAATCTCCAGTCCTGGATTCCTGCACAGTTTGGTGATCTTCCAGATCAAACACACCTGATTTAACTCAGCAGGTAATTACCAGGTTTAACTGTAGTGTCAGAACAGAGAAATCACCAAACTGTGCAGGACACCAGCCCTCCAGGACTGGAGTTTGAAAACCCTGATTTAGACCCTCAGGCAACTTGTTAACTTGTGTAAAAGGGGTACAACATGGGGGCTTTAAAGTGCTGTGAAGAATCATTTCATGATGAAATGAAGTATAAATACTTCCTAAAAAAACTTTCGGGAACACTTTATAATAACTTTCATTAATAAGCCATTAACTCATGTTTAATAACTGTGAACAAATCATTAGTTCATGAGAATTTGAACATGAACAAATGATTATAAATGACAGTTCATGTAGTTACTAATGATTGTATTTGTTTTTGCAAATGTTAACAAATCATTAGTAAATCATTAGTATATCATTTGTTAAAGCTACAGTATGTAGTTTCCAGCGACATCTAGTGGTTTAGTGTCCATATTGCAACCAACTGAAAACTATTTCCATACCCCCCCCCTCCAAACACAAAGAAGTCTCTACGGTGGCCGTAAGGTGTCAAATCCTTGATACTCCCGAATGCGATGACTAATAGCAGCTTTAGAGCTAGTGATATGTCAAGTGTTGAGATTAATTTTAATTAGAAATTTAGGAAATGTAATTATCATAGCTACAATGCAGACGAAACATATTTTCTGCACTTCAGTAGTGCTATTGTAAACGTTAGCTGTTTTATGTACAAACACAAGATAATGTAACAAAGTAAACACATCAAACTTTTTTTTTTCACGGCAAAACGGCAGCGTGCAGTTGTGCAGCGGCTTCTCACGGTCCGAGCTACCCAGTTTTAGTAGTTTTTATGTATGTCTGATACTGAATTCACGCGCCCTAGACGGCTGAGTTACAGCCGAACCAAACTCATGCAGATAAGACACAGTTTAGCCACAGAAGCAGCAACTTTGGATAATAAGGTTCGGGCTGAGCTGGGCAGACTACGGCTTCTCTGGACACCGGTCCGCTGGAGTGGAACACAGGCCAGGGGAGGAGACGAGACCGACGGCAGAAGCAGGGCGGTGTGCTAGCCAGGCTAAAGGCTAACGCTAAAAACGTCCCCCGATTCCATCTATTTTCCTCTCCAACGTCCGCTCTCTGGACAACAAGCTGAACCTCCTGCGGCTGAGGATGAATGTTTCTGAGGAGATGAGGAACTGCGCTGTGATTTGTCTCACAGAAACATGGCTGAACCAGAGCATGCCGGACTTGGCCTTCCAGCTCGCTGGCTGGCAGCTCTTCCGAGCAGACCGTAACCAGCAGTCCGGGGAAACCAGAGGGGGCGGCTTAATAATCTACGTCAGTGAAGGTTGGTGTACAAACTGTATGTAAACAGCCACTGTCTGAGATGAGATGTCTTCCTATTGAGGTTTTATTGAGGTATATGTGTATTTCTTCTTCTTCTCCTGTTTTAAGTCAGCCAACAGTAAAACAAAGCTACAGCGCCATCGAATTTCAGTGGCCAATTCATCATTACAACACAAACGTTTTTCCAGTTCGCTAGGCTGTTTGTCCTTTTCGAACTGCTGTAGAAACACGGCGATGCAACATGGCGGCCTCAGTCGGTGTTCGACCCGCAACCAATGTAGATATAAACAGCTTATTCTAAGGTAAAATAATCAAATGACTCCTTAGGTTATAATGATTAGATGTGTTTTTAATCATTTTTATTAATGATTATCTTAAATTCTGCTAAAAGATAACACGAAATATTACATACTGTACCTTTAATGAAATTCTCATGAACTAATGATGTGTTCACAGTTATTAATCATTAGTTACTGAGCTATTAATGAAAGTTATTATAAAGTGTTACCGAACCTTCATTTCAATAAAGAACCTTTAAAGGTTCCCAGTAGCACTTTAATTTCTTGTAGTACATTTCAAGTATTTTTTAAAGTATGCAAGGACACTTTACAGTATTAGAGTATTACTAATAAAATACAATAACAGTGTTAGACGAAAGGGAATGAGTCAACTAGTGCTTTGCATTCTATAGTTTAGTAGTCAATTATCACTATCAGTTATGAGCTTTTTGTCTGGTAAAAATGTCATTTTCTTTGGCCTTCTAGCCATGACATGCTCTTTGCAGAACAGCTGTATTCCATACGGTCTCCAGAGGAATGTGTGTAAATTATGTGGAAATGTGAACTGTATGTCAGATCTGTACAAATGAATGCTAAAAGCCAGACCGTTAATGAAAAAAGGCAGTTTTGGAAAAAAAGAGAAGTGTAGAGGAGTGAAAGCAGTCATTTGAAGAGGTAAATTTTTGCTTCTGGAACTCAACCACTCGTGGCCCATTTATTGTAGTTTATAACCTGTTCAACATTTTAAAAATTCTTTAAACATACAAAAAAATCCCAGCAGTCACGAATCAACCTCTGCAATCACAGCACACAAGCATTCAATTTCCACTGAGAGGCATTTTCAGTAGAGCTACCTCCAGTCGCCTGCAGCTCTTTTCTTTCCCTTTTTTCTGTGTTTGTGTGTGTGTGTGTATATGTGTGTGCACATCTCGGTTGATGGTTTGTTAGTCACCACCTCTTCCTGCCCTCTCTTCCTCTGTGTATTTCTGCTCTTCACTAGAGGATTCAAGTTCATCTATTGTGCCAAATGCCAACTCTTTCTTTTCATAACTCTAAATGACCACTTTTGCTCTGAAAAGGCAGTCTTCCATTTATTTTTTTCTCTTCCTACTGACCATGTATCTACATGTAAATTCTTTACTGTCAGGTTTGCCCAGGTTACCAGCGCTGGTCTTATCGTGCTCTGCAGCGTAGTTAGTTTGCAGCGGAGCACGCCAGGCCAGACTCTGCAAGAAAATGTAGGTTTTGCCAAAAGTAGAAGGGCTGGAGGCTAAAAGGTGTTATACAAATGCTAGTAAGCTCCTCTAATTTGTTCAGGTGTCTGTGTTTGATCTCACTGAGACGGTTTAGAAGTGTCTGAAATTTAAGCAGGCACTGCAGACGTGTAATAGTAAGTGGTTGGGGTGCAGGGGCATGGTGTGTGTTACTAAAAATCAGAATAACTGCCCTCAAAACACTCAGAATCACTTAGACTGGTGACCAAGAGGAGAAAAAGAAGGACAACATCACAGTCAAACATCAAACACTGGCTCTCATTCATGAATCAAGTAAATAGCAGCAGGTGATGGAGCTACAGGCACAATCGTGTTGTTAGATGTTGTTCACAAGACCATGGACCTCCTGGACAGTTTGTTTGTAACAGCTCATATATTGGGTTTCACCCTCTGAAGGCCATTCCATTGTCCTGGCCTTCAGCATGTAGAAGAACCTTCTTAGCTGTGAATTAACATAAAGAGATTTTATCTCATGTAAATTAAAACCACTTCTATTAGTCCATTTGTCATTAAAATGTTCAGGCAACGTAAAGAGCATCTGGCATTTTCAAACAGTATAGTGTTATTTCAAGAGATACAAGGTTTTGATATGACAGTGACAAATTACTTCTTTGTTATAATTATCTGTCTTTCTCAGCTCTGGCTCTTAGATACAAATTAGAGGGTAATGTATGATATATTTTCCATTATTTTTTCTGCACTTATAATATCTGCATGTGTTTGTGAACCAAAATCAGTTCATGAATAGATAACTGTTCTTTATACTTTAGAATTAAATATGTGCATAGAGAGTATATATAAAGTCTACACCCCCCTGTTAAAATGCCAGGTTTTTGTGATATAAAAAAATCAGGCCAAAATAAATCATTTCAGAACCTTTTTGACCTTTAACCCTCCTCTTACCTTCAAATGTACTAACATCGTTTATCTTTGGGGTCAGCTGGTCAAGCAATGTAAACCTCCAGAAAATGATTATAATTAAAATTGTTACCCAAGTTTGTCACATACTTTATGTTGGCTTGTTGGTTACTTTTAGGTAGCCTTGTAAACCCCCCCCCCTTATACACGTAGAATAACTGTTACACAACTATGGAAAAATTTACAGATCATTATAATATCTTACTGATTGACCTAAAATAAGAAATAGAGATCTTTTTGGTGTTGCAATAGCTTTATATTATTTCTAATGACATATTTTTATTTATAATATTTGGAATAAAAAACCTTTTCTGTTATCAATAATAGTAACATGTATTATGTTTGGGGTCAGTTTGAGTTTGAGATCCTTTCACCCTTTTTGATGATTAAGAGCTCAAATGCTGATTTTATGTCTTGGACATGGCTGACAGAGTATCTGGTGGGGCCTGGAACCATTTTGATGACATTAACAGCACTAAGGCTACACATTACCAGGTTTAAGTGACTCAAATCTGATCTTTTGCCCTAATGTTGCTCAGATCTGATCTTTTCAGGACTGTGTGGACATGTCAAATTAGATCTTTTCATATCAGATTTGAGTCACTTTCATATGTGGTCCTAGATTGGATTCGTATCCGGTTCGTGGACATGCGACTGGAATGCGACGGTCAAATCAGATTTCATGTCTTTTTGCTTGTACGCATGCCGTAGTGGGTGAGCCAGCATTGGCTTCTCTCGTATACTCACATAGCAAAAGCAGCCAGCTGGCATTTATTCACCTTCTTCACCTGATCATGTACAGTTCACCACCTGTTTACTGTCCTCCTGAGCTAAACACCATCACACATCAGCTACTAACATGTCTGTTTTACCCGTTTTACTTAAATCAGTTGGCTAACAAATGCAGGGTTGCCAGATCCCCCCCCAACTCCTACCAAATTTGTAATGGAAAATCACATTAACCAAATGGAAATGAGCCCAAAATCTAAACTGACACATACATTTCAATGAGCTTTAAAATGTAAATCTTCTTCAAATCTTACTTTCTCATTAAATTTCTTCCTTCAATTAGTGCAAACCGTATTTTTATAAACCTAACAACCCTGCACAAATGTGATGCTTTTAGTTGTTGTTGATAAAGGCAATGTATCGAGCCATTTCAAGGACAGATTGGTTCACATTACAGGCAGATACAGGTCACCTACATTTGTGAATGTGAACCGTCAAGATAAATCCGATCTGAGCAAATTTGAGCAATGTGGCTTGTAATGTGAATATAGCCTAAGTCTACCCTGTTGTTCAAGTGGAATATTGTGTGCTTTCTGGTGGTTGAGAGACAAAAGAAGAGGGATGCCTCTTAATCAGGGTCCTCAACATCATCATCTGTCTCAGATAGTCTCTTCTGTAAAATGTTGATATTTTTATATGCTTTATACAGCTAAACAGCCTGGGGTCAGATTGATCCCAAGAACAATCATGCATACAACAAATGTACAGAACACTGAAATCATATCATTATGTTAATTTTATGTTTACTCAGTTGTCATCATTAAATTAGGAAAACCATTAAATATGAAGCATAAATGATGTCAATCATTTATTTAAAGATGTTAAACATTGAATGGGGTCAAACTGACCCCAAAGATAATAGGAGGGTTAATATGACCCATAATCTTCATAATTCAATGGAAAAATAAAAATAAAGAACTGAAATAATGTGTTTGAATAAATTTGGACACTCTTAAACTAACTAATACTTTGTATTACTTTATGACAACACTCAGACTTTTATCTATCAGCATGGCACATCTTGACTTGGCAATCTTTGACCACTCTTTTTTGCAATAGTGCTCTAAATCTGTCAGATTGTGAGGGCATCTCCTGTCTACAGACCTCTTCAGGTCAACCCACAGATTTTAACTGTATTCAGGTCTGGGCTCTGGCTGGGCCATTCCAAAACATTGATCGTCTTTTGATGAAGCTATTCTTTTTTCGATGTTGAGGTATACTTTGGGTCCTTGTTGTGCTGAAAGGTTCCTCTTCATCTTTAACTTTTTAACAAAGGCCTGAAGGTTTTGTGCCAAAATTGCCTGATATTTGAAACTGTTCATAATTCCCTTGATCTTGACTAAAGTCTCAGTTTCACCTGCAGAAAAACAGCCTTGAAGCATAATGCTGCCTCCACCATGCTTCACTGTGGGGATGGTGTTCTTTTGGCTTTGCACCAAACAAACTTTTGGAATTACAGCCAAAAAATATAAACTTGGTCTCACCAGATCAAAAAACCTTTCCCACATGCTTTTGGTAGACTTGATGTACGGTTTGGCGAATGATAGCCAGGCCTGATTGTTTTTCTTTGTAAGAAAATGCCACCCTACTCCACAGCCCAGACATTTGTCTGACTGTTGTCAGACGAGGTATACAACCAGAGGAGGATGGATCCCCTTTGTGAGTCTGGTTCCTCCCAAGGTTTCTTCCTCCAGCCTTGAGGGAGTTTTTCCTTGCCACTGTTGCCTTCGGCTTGCTCACATCGGGCTTAGATTCAGTTTGTTTAATATTAAATATGTAAAGCTGCTTTGTGACAATGCCCATTGTAAAAAGCGCTATATAAATAAATTTTGATTTGATTTGATTTGATACTTGCCAGAAGTTCCTGCATCTCCTTTAATGTTGCTGTTGCCTCTCTGCAGACTCCCAGACCAGTTTTCTTTTTGTCTTTTCATTTATTTTTGAGGGACGTCTAGTTCTTGGTAATGTCACTGTTGTGTCACATTTTATCCACTTATTGATGACCATCTTCACTGTGTTCCATGGTATAACTAATGCCTTAGAAATTGTTTTGTATCCTTCTCCAGATTGATACCTTTCAACATTGAGATCATTTTGATGCTTTATAAGCTCTTTGTGGACCATGACTTTTGCTGTAAAATGCTACTAAGAAAATATCAGGAAAGTTCTGCAAAACCAGCTGAACTTTATATGGGGTTAATCAGAATGACTTTTAATGATGGCAGCTGTGTACTGACTACCATTTAACATGTGATTAAGTCATTCTGAACACAATCACATCCCCAATTAGAAGAGGGTGTAAGGTATGTTGTTTCATTTTCCCAATCTAAATGAATTCAGCTTGTTTTTCAATAATATTCAACACATTATGGGTCACATTAAAGGTTGAGTCTTATATATTTACATTATAAGTAAGAAGTGCTGTTTACAGTTTGCCAGAAGCCATGTAAGCTTGTAAACAGCACTTCTTATGTCTTTCTTTCAACAATAGTTTTCTTCTTGCCAATCTTCCATAAAGGCCAGATTTGTGGAGTGCAGACTTATAGTTGTCCTGTGTAGATTCTCCCACCTGAGCTGTGGATTTCTGCAGCTCCTCCAGAGTGCTCTCCTTGCTCGATCTGTCAGTTTACGTGGACGGCCATGTCTTGGTAGGTTTGGAGTTCAATTCAATAGTGTTCTCTAACAAACCACTGAGGCCTTCACAGAACAGGTGTATTTATACTGAGACTAAATTACACTCAGCTGGACTCTATTAACTAATTAAGTGACTTCTGAAAGTAATTGATTGCACTGGATTTTGTTTAGAGGTATCAGAGTACAGGGGTTGAATACTTATTGACTTCACACTTTTAAGATTTTTATTTGATTAAAATTTTTAAAACCATGTGTCATTTTCATTCCACTTCACAATTATGTGGTACGTTGTGTTGGTCTATCATTTAAAATCTCAATGAAATACATTTACGTTTGTGGTTGTAAGGTGACAAAATGTGAAAAAGTTCAAGGGGTATGAATACTTTCTGGACCCACTGTATATATGTAGATTAAACTGCAGTGTAAGAAAGCCACACTGAAAAAAAAACTGAATTTCTTGAAAAGGTTCATTTTTGTTTATATTTCAATGAAAAAAGGTAAAGTCTCATTTTTATTTTATTAGAAATAAATCAATATATTTCAATCCTTTCTTGTTTTAATGTTGATCAGCATGACTTAGTGCTTACAAGTTGGTTGGCTAATCAAGCACAGTAATATCAAGGTCGTCAAACCATTTGGTAGTAGTTTTGGTGCTATGGGTAAGTGCAAAGTCCTGCTGGAATAGGAAGTCAGCACTCCTTAAAGCTTTTCAGCAGACAAAAGCATGAATTGCTCTAAAATCTCCTAATATGTGACTGTGTTGACTTTGGACTTGATACAGCACAGTGGACAAACATAAGCAGATGACATAGCACCCAAACCATCACTGCGGAAACTTGGAAATTAGGTTACCCATGATGTAGGTATTTTAATGGGATGCATATTCATCCTTTAATATGAATAAACTGTTATGAGGAAAACAGAATGCTTTCTTCCACTAACGCTAAATCTAGATACATGCAGGTTATCCCAAGCTGCCTACTGCAGCAAAAAAGCCTAGGCATTACTGATGGGCTTCAGGCACAATGGTGAAAGTATCACACATGGCCATGATGATATTTACAGAATGTGGTGAACCCTGTTTACCTGTAATACTGATGAATGATCCTCTCTGCAGAGAAACATTTTCAGTCTCCTCTCATCAAATGGACGTGGGCATCTCCGAGTGGCCCATTCTCACCGTGCTGGATGGGTCAGAGATGTGGGAGGCAGGATAATAGAGCATGTGATGGAGCTATAGATCATTATATACACCATGGCCATCTCAGCTGAAGCTCCTATTGGACAGTGTGCTGTTAGATATAGTTAAAAGGACTATGGAGGTGTTGGACAGATTATGTGGAACGGATAACAGGCTGGGTCAGAGAAGGTCAGTTTAGATTCTGTAATTTGATCACCTTCACACTCACTCACTCATTTTGTGATGGCCGTTCCATTGTCCTGGCCTCACTTATGATCCATCTGCAGTTTTTCTTTTGCGAGGCATTTTGTTAAAGCAATTGTTAGGTGAAAAAATCCATTTACACTGTTTTCTCAGTTTTTAAGGACTACTTATTTAATCATAGCTGATTAAAGATGGGATTGGAGTAGAGATGGATGAACCTACCATTTACTTTTCACACTATTACCAAATAACACAAAGACTAATAGCCTGATACTACCACAACTTTTAAAAATCTAAACTTTGTAAAGCAGAGTGAAGGAAACTCACCTTTTTGTTCTTGTGATGCTGCATTTTATACGAGGTGCTGAGGATGTATTGTTTTTATTTTTTTGTTTTTTTTAGGAAATCAGTAAAAAATTTATTGTAGCAATCAGTTCTACTTGAGACAAGTGATTGGAGTCTTTCTGCATCACTCCAAGATAGGTTTAGCTTTTGCAATTTTTCTTAGGTAGCAGAAAGTGATGTTAGTAATATTATTTATTAGTGCTTAGTTGTAAGGAGAAAGCTGTTGCTCTCCAAAAAGAGCATTTCTGCTCATCTGCATTTTGCTAAACATCACATGGACAAGCCAGAATGCTATTGGAACAATGTTTTATGGACAGATTAGACCAAAATAGCTCTTTTAATGTTAAGTTTAAAAGAGAATTGTTATGTTTGGAGAAAGGAAAACACTGCATTCCAGTGTAAAAATGCCATCTGTGAAACACGGTGGTGGTAGTATCATGGTTTGGGCTTAATTTGCTGCATTTGGGTCAGGAGATTTACTATGAGCCCCACCCCTAGACCAACATCTGCTACTCAACCCCACCTCCACCAACTAACATTTACTGTGGAAATGATGCTCTTGCCAACCTTCTCAAATGTTGCCCTCTCACCAATGTTGTTATGGGTCCCGTAATCAATATAAATACATAAATATAATTCATAAAATGTTTGGCCTTAAATGAAAATTTACCACACATTTTCTGCTAACAAAAGATGTAGTAAAACAAATAAAGGAAAATGTAGAACAGATGAGTGCTAAATGCAGTCCATCAGATATTGAACTGGGATTTAAATGGTGCATTTGTGGTTGCTAACACAGTAGGAACAGTAGTGTTGACAGAATTATGCGGCTATGCAAACTAAGCTATAGAATATTTTAAAATGTAGTTAATATATTATATATTTTAAAATGTCCTGTCTTTGTAGTTTATCACATCAAACTGATTTATTAAATTCTAAAGAATGATGCTAAGTGCTAAGTTAAATGGATAGACAGACAGACAGACAGACAGACAGATAGACAGATAGACAGATAGATAGATAGATAGATACTTTATTGATCCCCGTTGGGGAAATTCAAGAAAATGCTAAGATTTTCAGCTCAGCTCTGCTTGCTATTCACCAAATCAAACATCAGCAGCTCTGTCCATCCAAATTTAACCCTGACATAAATCTCTCAGCAAAACTATGCATAAGCTGAAAGGACCTTTTGCCAGTATAATTTATTATGATTACATCCACATCTGGTGAGGGGGTACCTGGGCTCCAGCCCCTAAAATTAATATGCCCATTTGGTTATAATAGGGGCCTGCAGCAAACAAGCAATGGACACTTTATATAGATAACAGTATGTCAAGCAGTATCAGAAACCACTGTTTTAGGCAGTTGGCATGATGTTAATGAATGGTTATAAGGTCTTGTTATTTGTTAGCCACATCAGCATTAGCCTCATAACTCCAGTGCAGAACCAAAGAAGCAAACATGTCATGGATGATGAAGTACATTTTGGGGAAAAGAAAAATTGTGTAAATTAGATTTTTCGCTGAACTATCGCTTTAACAATCAGCATTACTACTTACAGTATGTTACAGTTTTCTGCTTCTCCGCACTTGCTCCTGTTTCCACAGCATGTACATAAGAGCTATAATTCCATAGCTTACAGAAGAAGGCTTCTTCTTAACAAATTCTGCATCTGTAAATACTGCACAGGCATTCTCAATGAGCCGTGACACTGTCATTGAAGGATAGCACTGATAGGTTTTGGTGAATGATACAAAATACTTTCTAAAGCTTTAATTCGCTTGTCATGTCAGGCCATAAATGATTAATGTGTAGTTTGTGTAGTTTTCTCCGAACTGCTTCTAAAAGTAGGTCATTGAACAGATTCTGACTTCTGCTAAAGCCTCACCACCACACTCTCCCAGTTCTATTATTGATTGCGGCACATTTTTTACCTTAATATTATTCCGTGTGTCTGAAAAGTCTCCCTCATCGCTTTTAAGTTGGAGAAATTTAACCGGAAAGATGTGAAAGATTTATGGAAATTTGCACTTTGCGATTCCTTTTGACCAAGGCCTATATTGGCCTGGGATCATTAATAGTGCTTGATAAGTTGTGATAAACAAGATGGCGGAAATGGAGATAAGAGGGTAGTTTTAGGCCAGAGACCCCCCACAGAGGCTCACACTGAGCTTCAATCTGACACCTTTTAATGTTGTACGTGAGTGAGGACGAGAGTGAAGGACAAAGAAAGAGAGAGAGAGAATAAGAGAGGGAGAAATGTGATCTCTGAATGCCTCAGATACATTATTTACACAATTTGCAACCAATTTGACAGAAACGCAAAATGCAATCTCAAAGTTTCCCTCTGTGAAAAATTGATTAAATACCATTAGACGCCCTGTGTGTGTGTGTGTGTGTGTGTGTGTGTGTGTGAAGGTTCAGAGGAGTGCTTGAGGGTTATGTAGAGAGATGGAGAGTGTGTGTGAGTGTGTTCATGTGTGTGCATGCTTCAAATAGCTTTGTGCATTATTAACGCTGGATGAATCCTCCTTCAATAAAAAAGAGGAAAAAGAAAAAAGAAGAAGAAGCTGAATTTCACTATTGTTTCTGTCACAACAAAAGGTGAAGCTGGCAAATGATTGTTCTCTTACCTTTAAAAGATGTGCTGCTGTTTGTTTGTAGGTCAGGTTGCGGTGGGTGTGGCCTTTCTTCAGTCCAGACTGGATGAATCTGCAACAGATGTGATAACATTTGTGTTTGTTATTCATCAGTGTGGATTTATCTACTGTCTCCTTGGTTATATTGGCTTTGTTGAGTCAGACGAGTTCATGTGTAATGCAGCTCTAAATAAATGCTTATCATTGCTTTATCAGCTGCATTATCAGTACCAGAATAAAGCCACAGGAGTTAACAAAGAAGTTCATAAATGATATCTGACTTGAGGGATCTAATTTATTAAAAGACAGCACAGACGAGAGGAGTTACCATAGACACAGAGATGCTCGTCAGGTTTAATACGGTTCATCCTCTGACCTGGAAACACATCAGAACCTGCTCCAGGGAAATGGAGCGAGAGAGACCTGCTGGACCTGGTCAATATAACCCTAACCTCAGAGGTGGTGGTGGCGGGAGGATTAGAGTGAGAGAGAGAGAGAGAGAGAGAGTGAGAGTGAGACAGAGAGTAGAGAAACAGACACACAGAGAGGGGGAGAGTCTAGAGACACACAAACAGGGGATGACAGAGAAAGAGAATGAGAAAGTAGAGAGACACACAAACAGAGAGAGAAATGGTAAGATAAAGAGAATGATAAAAAAGGGGGTTAGAGGGAGGGAGAAACAGAAGACAACAGAGAGAGATAGACAAAAGAAGGGAGAGAAAAAGAATGAGAAAGAAAGATGATAGAGTGAGAGAGAGAGAGAGAGAGAGAGAGAGAGACTGACACACAGATGTGGGGAGGGATGGTAGAGAATGAGAAAGAAAGGGATAAAGAGAGGGAGAGAGAAGGAGGGAGAAAGGGAAGTTCCACCATTTCATTGTTTGTTTGTTAATGACTCCTAAATAGTTGTTCTGTATCTATTTCTGTTATTTTCTTCTTGCAGCATTAAAGTCAAAAAGCTTGTGTGTGTGAAAGAGAGAGACACTGAGAGTGTGTGACAGAGTGAGAGAGTACCAGGAAGAGAGAAAGAAAAAGACAGAGTGAGTGAATGTGATGCAGTGTGTGTGTGAGAGAGTCATTGAGACAGAGTGAGAGAGAGAAAGAGAGTTTGGTCCAACTTTGAGTCCAAGATCAGTCATCTTCGTCCCTTCTTCTGCTGCAGAGGACGAGAGTTGGCTGCAGAAAGAGATGGAGAGATAGAGGGAGAGAAAAGGAGAGGTACAGTCCCCATCTGCTCTCTTCCTCCTGAACACCTGTGCCCAGATACCTCGTCACACACACACACGGCATTAAGTTCCATGTCCGCATCAGACCTTGACAAATGGGCCCCTGCTGAGCGTAGGGGAGCACAGGAGAGGTGGGGACGGAGGGAAAGAGAGAGGGATGAGGGGAGAACAGAAAACTCTATTACTTCGTAATGAGAGATGAAGCAGTGAATGGATGGCCTCTGAAAAGTCCATTCTCCCCGGAGCGGAGGACGGATCAGCACGAAACACAGACCAAAGAGTGAAAACCACATCACACCATCACTTATGAGCACCATTACATCATGAGAGTGATTGTGAAACCCCACTGATTCCAAATTACAGAATCAATCTACAATACATATATCACACCGAGACCACGGAGCGGTAACACAGCACACTGTATCATCATTAGAGAAGGGAAAAGGATGAGCACCATGATGATCAATTCATAACCTGCTTCACTACATGACTTCAAATCGTATTAAACTAAACTCAATCACATTATAGAGTCTACAAAGTGACAAAAATCTATATATTTTGCCTGAATATAATAATAATGTCATTTTTCTTATATTTTTAGTTTTTACAGTATACAATTAAAGTCATATTTGAGTTACGTTCTCATGTGGTCCTAGATTGAATACTTAGGTACTCCTTGTTAACTTCCCCATCACCTTCTTATGAACTGCACAGATCTGCATCATACATCCATACAAGTGCTCATTAGTGTTGTAGAACTCAAGTCATAATAAAGGAGCCCTTTCTCTACATGCCTGACTCAAACCTGCAGATTGGCTTAAAGGGAATAATATAAAAATAATAAATCATACATTTAAGCTGTATAGTATTTGATGTTATACTTTACTAAATATATTATGAAATGTAATATTTATTAATACACAGTCATATTAGAATATTATGAACAACCTACATAATGGGAATAACCACTCTTGGCTCAGAGTGTTTGCTCAATGATGATCTCTGACACTTTCCTTGTTGCTCCTGTGTTCATTACAGAGGTTAACTGGTCCACTGTGGTGCGTTAATTGCTCTCTACCACTTGCTGGAATCATTCCCAGCTGGCACCAATGGCCTGTGGGGCACCATTTTTATGCAGCTGGGACTCCATTCTTGGTACATCTTCACTATTGTGGCTCTACATCATCCCACAAAGTTTCTGAGATGTGCCGTTTCTGAGATGCTACAATCCTTCACCTCTTATCATGCCCTTTTGCACATCAGTCACATTATGCCCATGATGGTCATAGGAGTGAAATGATTCCTCAAGTAATTTGAGTTACTCAATTACAAAAATTGATTGAGGAATTTTCTCCGCCTCGAGTAATCTCAAAGCACGGTATTTCACACTGAGTAATTTTAATGTGGCACAACGCGCTTATGTCACCCATGCATAGGAAGAAGGAAGAGCATCCGGAAATCGGCCGTTCCTAGGCTCTGGCTACGGGTTATAGCCCAGGGTCTGTTCTCACACCAAATTCTATTTATTTCAGACATCCCAAGTCTCCCGGAAGTGAATATTATGTGATATACAAGGCGGCTCCCTGATGCACTGCAAGTCAAATAAAATCTCCCGGAATCTAGAACGAGCGGCCAAGAGCCACTTCCCGATCACATGCGACAGAGAGTGAGAGAAAGGTCAGACTTGCTGTGGTAATGCGCTCCCCTGTGCTAGCTCATGAAGTTCATGTAAAACAAGGAGGGTTTTGATTGGCCTAATCTCTGCAAAGAGTCTGACAGTCAGCCAATCGGTGTTTAGTGTGGGTGGGCAGTGCTTATTTTCCTCCTGGACAGCACGAGTTGAGTGAGAGAGTGAGAAGGATCATCATGGCGGAGGCAGGGCCTTCCAAAACCAAAATACCAAACTCATTTCACCTCTGACTACTCGAAAGTGTACCCATGTTTGATAAAAGTGAAAAACAGTGAATACTGTTTGCCACTGTGATTTCAGCATTGCCCAGGGCAGGCTAAATTAGGGTGACCAGTAGGGTTGCCCCTTTTCAGATTTTGAAATAAGGGACACCCCTGGCCGGTTGTGGGGGTTGGGTGAGGGTATTTGGGGTTAGAGTGTATGTTGGGGGGGGCGATTCAGTTGTGGGTTGGGTGTTGGGTGTGACTTGAATGTTGCACCTATAAAATAAAAGGTCTTACACTGTCAGAGAAACATTATAAAATGGACTAAAACTGCCTTCGCTAGATGCTATTTTTTAAGATCACGCACCATTTTAAGGTGTATCTTATAAATGCAGACAATGCTTTCATTGGTCATGACTTGCACTAGTGATGGGCTTTTATGGCTTGGTTTACTTAAAAGACCTCTTACAGGCTAGTAATAAAATAATGTCAACTCAACAGTGAATGAAATGAAATAAATGTAGAAATGTAAAAACAACTGAAATAATTATTTTTCTAAATTATATATTTATTGAATTTTGCATTTTACAGAAAGAACAGAACAAAAACAAAAAGAAATTAATTATGTACACGTATCTCGCAGCAACATGGTCACATATTTCACAATATCCCAAAGTGATCATTAATTAATAAAGGAATAGGGTGTAATAAAGTAAAATAAGTAAATTATGTTTACAACACAGGCAGTAGTACAAAAATCACATATCCTCCACCACTTTCCATACAGATGACTATATTTCAGTGAATTTTTGTTGTCTGTTTTGGATTTCAAAAGTGAGCCAAATATTTTTTATGCATGGAAATGTAGAAATAGATTCCTCTTATAAATTTACATATGTCCTTTTTCATGACAATGTATTTATTACCGGTAATCTATTTTTTGTCTATGCAATTACTTATGTGTAATAATTTATTCAGGCTTTTACAGTATATATGCATTTATTTATTTATACTTGTCATTTTTCATCATATGCAGAAAGAGTCTTTTTGTAGCTTCTCTCTCTGTGCGCGTGCAGCAATTATAGTCAATACTAATATAGCAACACCCCCACACACACACACCTTACATGGTGTAACTGACCAATCCCATGCGACTTCAACAGAAAAAAAGGGGGGAAACTAATCTGGCTCCCAGACATGAGTCAGCTCTGATCGTTCACTTCAAAGAGTCGACTCTAAGAGTTGTTTCGTTCGCCAACGACCTACACACATACACACACACTCTGCTGAAACACGACAGATGGGATAAGAGAGAGAGCAGCAGAGTTTACTTTTCATTCACACATATCGTTCTGTCTCAGTTCAACATTATTTCACCCCCTTTGATGAAAATACGGAACAAAGCGCATCCCGTATCGTTTCAATACAGAACGTGACTTTTAATTTACAAATACGGAATGATTCCGTATTTTACGGGATGGGTGGCAACCCTAGTGACCAGATCTGAGGTGATGAAAAAGAGGACACCTTAGCAGGGGTGGGGGGTGGGGGTGGGTATAATGTATTAATGTTCAAATACATTTTTTTGGTGCTTGAACACAAATTTTATTATTATTAATTATTAATAAATATGGACAAATTATGATTTATATTTTATTAATAATTACTAGTTACTATTAATAATATACTAATAATAACCATTAAACGTTATTATGAATAATAAAGTAATAAAAATTTATATTAATCATTAATAAAATAATACATTATTACATATTATTTATAAATAATAAACTGTTAAAAGCATGTAGCATAAAATTATCACCCAATCATTTTCAGTCAACTTCACTTCAGCTCATTATCACCAATGTTAGACATACAGTGAGGAAAATAAGTATTTGAACACCCTGCGAATTTGCAACTTCTCCCACTTAGAAATCATGGAGGGGTCTGAAATTTTCATCATTAGGTGCATGTCCACTGTGAGAGACACAATCTAAAAGAAAAAATCCGGAAATCACAATGTATGATTTTTTTATAATTTATCTCAAGTCTCAAAAAAAAGGACATGTCCGGGTAAAAGAGGATGTCTGGTCATTAATTAATTCGATATGCTTAAATAATTTTTTTAAAGAAATATTTTTTTAATTTAAGAAATAAAACTTGTCAAAAAAGGAAACCAATTGGTAGTTCATTATAAAGTGAAATGTCTTATGTTTTCTTGTATATTTATAATGACTCTTTAACCAAGCAAAAAAAAGTTTTTTATATGATTAAACTAAGAAATTGAAGGAAGTGTTATGACTGGACTTGTGGAGGGAGTCCGAAGACGTGGAAGACCAAGAATAACCTGGATGGATAACATCAAGACGTGGACTTTATTATCAGGTGCTAGCCTGCTACAAGCAACCAGAGACAGATGGCATTGGAGAGAGGTGACTCGTCTGTGCAGCCTACCATCGCGAAGCGATGACGACGTCTGACATGACATGACTAAGAAATTTCCAGTACAGTTTTGCACTTTGCTACAACTGACTGTTGTGCTCACTTATTTATACATGCAGCAAACCCTGTTATTTAGTGTCTGTGATGTCCCTGGTCTGAGTTAACGGGGGCAGCTGTGGCCTAGTGGTTAAGGATCTGGTTTTGTGACCTGAAGGTTAATGGTTTGATCCCCGGGCAGGTCATGACTGAAGTGCCCTTGAGCAAGGCACCTAACCCCGAATTGTAAGTCGCTTTGGATAAAAGCATCTGCTAAATGCCTCAAATGTAAATCCCAAACCAGGTGTGGTCATAACATTATGATATGACTGAGTATATTATGATATGACTCATGTAGTTGATGGGAGAAACTCTTCCGCATGACGTTATAGTGAAAAATCCAAAATGCTTTGGGTTAGGTAAAGGAATTTGGCACAGCTGATGTCTCACAGCTGACACAATTAAACCTAGTAGCTAACTGCTGCATTAACACATGTGTCTTTGAGCAGGAACATGACCTGAAGGAATCAGGGCTTCCAGGATGCAAGTTCCCCATCAGTGGCATACTGGACTATGGTACAGTCTAAAGGTCTGCAGTCTAATCCAGGGTTTACAGCAGTGTTTCTCAACCCTGATCCTGGAAGCACACTGCCCTGCATATTTTAGTGATGTCTCTGCTTAAGCCCACCAGCTTCAGCTCAGTAAGTCCTTGTTAAGGGGATGATTTGTTGGATCGGGTATGTTAGGAGCTGGGAAAACACTAAAATATGCAGAGCAGTGTGTCTCCCAGACCTGGGCTAGGTAACAGAGGTTGAAGTGACAGCTGAGTAACCTAAGAACTGGAATGTCCATCATGATGACAGCAGGGTTTAACCATGAGGAAGTCTGGGAGTGCATTTCTTTTCTGGAATTGGAGCACAGGGCATAATGAGCGGGATTCATGTGTTGTTTTTTCCCTATCACACTTCACTGCACATGCACATGTTATCATCATTCTGCACCAGCAGAGGCTTACTTGCGTATGTGAGTCCTTTCAGGGCAGAGGTGTGTTCACACCATCGTTGACATATATGGGTCACTTATAAACACAAATGTAAACCGTCAAAGCAGAGCAGTTGGATCTGGAAGTGAGTAAGAAGGCTACACAGACATAGAAAAGAGAGAATACGGAGATTAGCTTACTGACAAACCACCGTTCTCGGGTTTATTTGGCAGCAGGTCCTCCTCATGGTTCCTGTTTTCATGTGAAGTTCTCACCGCTCTGTTTGCCAGTCATTCTTCAGGAAATAAAAGGAATACGATTCCTCAGATGATCTGTTTCTTTCAGCGGATGGCAATGAAGTATATTCTTACAAAGAACTGAATGTTCATCTGTGATAGGAGAAAACTGTTACCATGGACACCAGTGCTGAACCACACTTCATGCAGTAGTGAGCGTGCCCTGTCCTCACCTTCATTCACTCTCACTCTCTCTCTCTCTCTCTCTCTCTCTCTCTCTCTGAATCAGAAGAGGGGGATGAGAGGCTGAGCCTGACAACTGCCTAACTGAGAAAGCGAGTGCAAGAGAGAAGAAGAAGAAGAAAGGGAGATGTACAGAGCATGCAACAGGGTTGATGAAAAATTGATGGTCAGTACAGTCTGAGAGCAGAGAGATGTACAGAGTGTGCTAGCAGCCTTGATTTCTTTTCTTTTTTCTTTTCTAAAGGAAAAATAAAACAGCACAACTCTCTCTCACACACATTCAGTTCTATAAAGTCCATATTTTTCATACTGTATGGAGCTTTTCTAGTTCCATACACAGATACTGAAACATAAAGAGGATGACCATGAATCAGTTGAACTGATCGAGTTCATATTTACAGTATTTTTCTGTTTCTTTTGCGCAGTCACTGCTTAATGGAGTCTCAACATTATGATAAGACTAGATATAAATTAAATAAACTCAAAAAACTGTTGTTAATTTTCTACCCAAATGCTTGAGGCATTTTGTTGGGTTATTTGCACATTGCTTTGTAGTTTTTACTACCTAAATGCTGTTGAACCTCTTTGGTATTTTGTTGGGTATCTGTGACCTGGTGGTCAGGGATCTAGTCTTGTGACCAGAAGGTTGGCAGTTTGATCCCCAGGCAGGTCATGACTGAATTGCCCTTGTGCAAAGCACCTAAACCCCAACTGTAAGTTGCTCTGGATAAGAGCGTCTGCCAAGTGCCTTAAATGTAAACGTTGGGTTATTGACACAGTGCTGGGACGTTTTTTCCATGTATATGCTGGATTGAACCTGTGGGGTCATTTTGTTGGGCTAATTGCACATTGATGCATAATTTTTTCTATCACAGTAAATCTGCCAGTGTTAAATCAACACTATTAGAGTTAAATTAACACAGAGGGTGTCAAAATGTAACACTCTCAGTGTTAATTTAACTCTAATAGTGTTGATTTAACACTGGCTGATTTACTGTGTAGTATAACATAAAACATTTATAGTACCTGAACAAGGCTCCTGGATGATTTTGTTGGATTATTGGCTGGATAGTTTTCTCTACCTTAAATGCTGCATTGAGCCTCTTGGTTAAACTGCAAATGAACATTACCTGAAGAAGTAGATTAGAAATGAGAACACAGAGAACAGGCATCACTGACAGAAATAAGTAAAATTACAGAAAATCTAAATGTGTTACTACTTTCAGTCTGAAAACAATAAAAATGGTGTTTTAATTGAAATAAAACTATAATTATAAACTGTATTTTCTATAGTTATGCTGCTGCGGGACTCTGAATTAGCCAGTGCTATCTAAGTTAGCATAGTTATAAAGCAAACAAATCTCAGTCACCCAAGAAAAGGATTCAAAACAACCCAGCGTTGGGTCAAAGTAGCTCTATATTTATCTTATATGTAGGGTTAAATAGGATCACTTATATAACCCAGTGTTGCTGGGTCAGTTTAAGCCAGCATGTGTTCTGTTACACAGTGACCCAACACTGAGTGATGGAAATGACCCAGACTGGAGTAATTTTTAGATAAAAAAAATATGTTCTAAACTTCATTCTACTATCACTTCTCTCAGCTTGTTTAAGTTAGCCAAGTGTTGGGTGTGTGGAAGATTTCTTAGAGAGAGGAGGGAATTAGGCTGCATGCCTTTGCTGAGTGTGATTAATGTGGGTGCAGTGGAGCGGCTGGCCGGCCCTGTTAGGAGTTCATTTGAAAGTTTGCCTACGAGAAACTTTCCCTTTCAGATAAAGACAAAATCAGCTACCACAGCAACGTAACACCAGGCACAGGTGTGGGTACAGTCTGAGACTTTATTTTTTCTGTCTTCTTTACTACTTGCCTTACAGTCCACCTGAATCGTGACAATTTTAAAGAATGGTTCACCCAGAAATCATATTTTCACAATTTTACACTTCAGATGGTTGTCTTTTTTTCTTTTATTTTCTCTTATTTCTATTTATAAATGTGTGTGTATTTGTAATTACGGTTGATGTGTGATTGTTTGTTATGTATGTTATGTTTGTGGGACCCCAGGAAGAATAGCTGCTTTTCAATAGCAACTAATTGGGATCCAAATAAAACAATTTTAAAAAATTGTCAAATGTTTGAAGTCCGAATTTTGCTTCCTTATTTTAGAACTGGAACTGGAGGTTCAGTTGCAGCAGTTACAGACTGTAGTCCTCTCTGTTAGACACACCTACCTTGTTGGTTCACCTTGTAGTTGTAAAACCTGAGACAGTGGCTCATCTGTTGCTGTTGCTCAGTGCTCACATGATGCTGCCCACAGGAGACTTCTGAATGGATATTTTTGGTTTATGTTTGGCCTTTTCTCAGTCCAGCAGTGACATTGAGGTGTTTTAAAACTCCAGCAGCTCTGCTGTATTTGAGCCACTTGTACCAGTCCACACACTAACACACCAGCACCACATCATTGTCACTAGAATGCTGGGAATGATGGATGATCTGTGGTGGGTACATATCATTGAACAACAGGGTGAAAGAAGGGTCAAAAAGTATACAGAGAAACAGATGGACTGTAATTGTAGAACTACAAAATGCACCTACATGCTTAGTGGAGCTGATAAAATGTACAATGAGTGTAGATACAAGGAGGTGGTTTGATCAGTGGTGATCCTGAACACTTTTTGCTCCTTTGTTCATTCTAGATGTTAACTGGTCGACTGTGGTGTGATGATTGCTATGTAGCACCTTCTGGAATCAGTGTACCCCTCTGGCATCAATTGCCCGTGAGGCACCACTGTTATGCCCTTAGAAGATATTCATTCTCGGTTCACCTTCACTGCACTGGCTCTAGAACATCCCATTAAGTTTGGGGTTATTGCTTATTTACACGTGCAGCAAACCCTGTTACATGGCATCTGTGATGTCCTGGGCCAAATTCATACCTCGTTTGTACTCTATATCTCACAATAAGTCATGCAGTCATGCTGTTATCAACAAGTGTGTAAGAACTTAAGCTCTGAATGTGATTTGAGAGTGTTGATGTACACTGAAGGAAAGAAATCAGACTACTGTAGGTGACTATTGAGTTGTGTTGTTTGTTAGCAACATTAGCCTCACAGCTCCAGATCTGAAATAAAGAAGCACAGTTTGGGCTCCATATCTTGGCCAAATGATTACATCTGTGGTAAGTGGAAAATTGTGTTAATATGATTTCTGGGGGAGCCATCTGTCATATATCCTGTGATCTATTATCAAGATATAAGTAAGTGGGGCAAAATAATATAATATTGTCTTTCACCTCCCTCTCCCTCCACCCCCACATATTGCCGAGTGAAAACTCGTACCATGATTCACCCTGAAATATGTCACGATATAAAGCAAATGTTATAATTTTTTTTTTATTTACTAGCTGCATGAGCATGAGTAATGAAAACAGTCTTGATTCTTCATAAGCAAGGCTTTATATAAAAGATTTAATAAACAAATTATTCAATTGAAAAAAACAGGTGTTTTACTAATTAAAGCATTCTGAACATTAGCCGCATAGTGATACATTTACATTCTTGTCTCCAGAAATGGATTTAACCTATAAACTTCCCAGATGTCTGTATCTGAAGACAATTTAGTGAAGAAGTACACAGACACAGTGTAAAATAACTGCTATTACCAGGTTCACTGAATTAATGAAAGTGGGAAAAAGTTAATGATTTCTAAATATATCTATGGTTACTTATTATGAGTGTTAAATGATTATGTGCCATAATTTAAATGAAGTGATGTTATCCATTAGTGTTCTTATTACACGGACAGATCTGAACTTTTGTCAAGTAGTACTTCAATCATCTGAGAACAGTGATGATACTATTACTGATATTAAGTTAAATATTCAGAAATAGATAATCACATAACATTTTTCATTTTTTAATTTAATTCTTTGTAAAGCACTTTGAACATCTTTGTATATGAAAATGTAAAATGTCTAATGTTGGGGCATAAATGAGACATGCTTAATACAGCATACTGAAAACCAGAAAGAAATGGTTTGATAAATACAAAAAAAAAAACACAACCACAAAAGATATTAGAACATACAAAATCAACAGATGTAGCCTATCTAGAGTTCTAGGGTATATTCTACAATATAGAACAGAATGTTCTAATGGCAGCTAAAGTCATCACATAACATCCAGGTCCCACTGTTTGCAAAGCCTGTAGTAAAATCAGGAAAGAAATGGACCAGAGAAGCAAAGATAAGAGCTGCAGGGCTGTTTTGATTGCACTGGTTGGAGGGTACCAGGCTAAAGCAGATACCTACAGAAGTGGAGACAGTGGTCTATACAAGAAGGCCAGAAACACAGTAAAACCAGAGAGATCATAGTGGTAGAAACACTTTTCTGAAAAGCTGAAAAAAGATAATGCAGCTTATGATCCTGCATCATCATCCAAACAAACACCTGATAACGACCTGAGCAACTTCTGATGTCAGTTTGAATGGGACAACTAACCTCAACTCAACAGCAGCAGTCCTAAATGGTATTCCCCCTTCTCCCTTAAAACCTGCGCTGACCAACTGGTCCCAAACGTCACACCAAAATTCAATAGATCACTGAAGCTGTGCGAATCCGTTAATGCTTCAAATGCTAAACTCAAGAAACCCTCCATCACAGGACTGAATGACTGCAGGCCTGTCGCTCTGATGTCCTCTGAACAACTGTGGTTGTCACAGGCCATCTGCTGGAACCCCTGCAGTTTTCCTACTGGGAAAATGGGTCAGTGGATGACTCAGTCAACTTAGGAGTGCACTGCATCCTGCAGTACCTTGAACACCTTCCCAGTAGGCACAGAACCTATTCACAACGTTGTATCAGCACTGCAAGAATGTAAACAACATTGTCAGAACCTTTTCACAATGTCATTGTGCCTGCTGTGTTGGGCTTTATGCAAGAATCCTGTTTCTGGATTTCAGCTCGGTGTTCAACACCAAAATCCCAGAAATCCTCTCCTCCAAACTCTCCCGGCTCATTGTGTCTCATGCCATCTGTCAATGGATTTCCAGCTTCCTGACAGGCAGGAAGCAGCAGGTGCAGCTGAGAGAAATTACATGTGGTACATGGAGTATCAGCATTGGTGCTTCTCAAGGACGTGTACTCTCCCCACTGCTCTACTCTCTCTACAACACTGACTACACCTCTAAGGTCCCCTCTGTTAAACTTCTAAAGTTTGCAGATGACACTACAGACAACAGACTGGTCCAGGATGGTAAGGAGTCTGCATATTGGCAGGAGGTAGACAGGCTGATGCTCTGCTGCAGTCAGAACAGCTTGGAGCTGAACATGCTTCAGACTGTGGAAATGAAAGTGGACCAGCCCTCACAGTCTTCAACAGTCCTGTGTCAAGAGGAGACCTTCAGATTAATTGGAACTACCATTTGCAAAGAACTGGGAGTCCAACATCAACTCCATCCTCAAAAAGGCTGAGCAGAGGATGTACTTTTTACAGCAAATGAGGAAGCTGGGTCTGTCCCAGAAGCTGCCGAGACTGTTTTACAGTGCAGTTGTTGAATCCATTCTGTGCAGATCCATCACAGATTGGTTTGGAGGAGCCATGACACATGACAGGAACAGACTGCAGAGAAGAATAAGAACAGCTGAAAAAAAATCATTGGTGCTTCTTTTCCTTCTGGTTTTTTACTTTTCAAGGACTAGAAAATGGGCAGTAAATATCATTACTGATTTCTTGCACTCTTTTCACAACCTTTTTCAAATCCTGCCGTCCAGAAGGTGCTACAGAACCCAGTACACTAAGACCTCCAAGCACAGGAACAGATAAACACATTAACAGCTGACTACCAATATCATCTACTAGTCTATAGCTACTCCTGATTTCTCCTGACAGTTATCACACTCATCATAACACTGTACACCATAAATCATTCCCATTCAACACGTTATACACTGCTGCTGTTTGCA